>DWJZ01004638.1:0-15091 GCA_018249125.1 Asbolis capucinus
CCCTTGCCATCCGTTCATCTCTCTCCATAGAATTGTATGTATTTTCCGTACGAAACCCATCATCTGGAAAACCTATTCACATTTTATTGAGTTCCGTAGTGAATTCTAAACCCTAAATTTGTAAGGATATGTGTATTGCAAATATGCAAGACTAAACTGCCCGTAATCTGGCACATACTTGACCTGTTATATTTTTAAGTATTAAATTTATTAAATATATATTCCTATGTGTCAAATTATTACTTTATTAGATCGAAGCCGGCTGGATGTATGGTGACCAACGGGATGATATCCACAAGATCCATCCTTGTCTCGTGCCCTTCGAGAGACTGCCGCCTGCTGAGAAACGATACGACATTCAACTTGCAGTGCAAACACTTAAGTATGTACAATATGCATTATTATTTACATTTTTTACGTAGAATAAGTTAATTCTTGACATTGGTCCTATCTGATGGTACGTGGCGATGATGCCTAAGATGTTGGGCACACTAAGTAAATGCCTATTGGCTCCTCTCTTAATCACCCATATTATACGAGGGCGGAGAAACCGACACGGACAAGTTATTCTTTTCCTAAGTGCTATGTATAAAGAATGACGACGAAAACAGCGTCGTTCGAATTGATGGGATGTTAACGACATAAGGATGATTACCACTGTACATCGGGTTATTCCATGGATACTGAAGATTTCTTTAAATATATTTTCTTTATTTATTGTACTTGTAGTACGGTTGTAAAATTGTAACTTTAGTTTTTATTATCGTCTTTTCCATATTGTTATAGACGCGATTCTACGTATTAGATATATTTTATTTGTGACTTTATTCAAATAAAACAAATACAAAATGTAAACCACATTAAAATCGGATCAACCTTTTCTGAGATTGGTGTAGAAACCCCAATTATGTTTTCTTTCAAATAAATTTCAGACATTTACAGATTACTACAATATGTGTGATGGATGACATGATCTTTTTTATAATTTATTTTTTTAGAACTATTCTCGCACTCGGCTACTACATCAGTCTAGACAAACCGCCCGCTCGTATACGCAATGTTCGTCTACCCAACGAGCCCTTCATGCAGGTATTCATTTAAAATTTAATATTAGTTAACTTTACCATAAAAAAGTTATTTAATACTTGAGGTATTTGATAAGTGAGGGAATAAATTCCCTAAGTAAAATATAAGCAGATTATTTAAGCTTTGTTGGTTGCTAGGATATACGTTTTGATATTTTAATGTTTAATATTAAATGAGTGTATTTAGGTTGTCGATTCTTTATTTTCTACGTCTCATCAATCTTTATAAGCCACGAAGGTCTCTGCAACGGCTTCAAAAAGCTTCTCAGAAATATACATAAGTAATTCTAAAACAATGCCATTCTGCCAAACCAATTTCACGCCATAGTTATGTGTCAATATTTTCATCATAAGCATCAATACCTAATTATTTACTTTATTTCTAAATGGTATACATTGTCTTCAGTCCAACGGCTACAAACCAGCACCGTTAGACCTGAGTGCTGTCACCCTAACACCGAAGATGGACGAGCTGGTGGATCAGCTGGCTGAGAACACGCACAACCTGTGGGCCAGGGAAAGGATCCAGCAGGGCTGGACTTATGGCTTGAATGAGGTAAATACACTACAATAATGCTTGACAGCATAATTCCTTGATACACCAAGTCGACACGTGACACTATATATGTACACTAAATATTACGAAGGACGCGAGTAAGAATGGTGAGTTTTATCTCCCGCAAATAAAAAAAAGTTGAAAAAATACCATATGAGTTTTCCTAACCAGCCACAACAACAATTATTATAAAATATTTAATTTATTATTTGTTTCTTTGTTTAAAATTGTGTATTTTTTTTTTATTTGTTTCTTTGCACTCTAGGATCTTTGCAATTATTCAATTTTTTTTTTCATTTATTATATAAATCGTTTTCATTTTCATGGATTATATAAACCATTCATATTGTATTTTATGTTTCCTAACAGCTAGTTGCTTCGGAAAACATTGTGATTTGAGTTTATGTAGCATATCTTATATAAAATAATGATATAAAAGGATAACAGTATATGCAAGAAAAACGTGGAAGATATCACCATCAAGAAGAAGAAAACTCGCTTTCTAAACCCAGCAGCTGGGACTCTCACACTTAATATGTTCATGTTATTACTAGGTGTGAGGGTCACAGCGTGTTGGGTTTAGATATACTACTGAAGACAGAAGAAGAGAAGAAAGAAGAAATAGATTTTATTTTTATCTCCTCTCAAACACGGATTCTTATGAAGTATAGTGATCCTAAAGAAGGCTACCTATTAGGATATTTTTAATTATTTTTAGTAATTATTATTTTGTACTAGTGTTATTGTGTAGCGTATTAAAAATAGGCAGTTTAAGATGAAATTTGATTAAAAAAATATTTGTAGGACCCAGATATGCATCGTTCGCCGCATCTAGTACCGTATCCGAAAGTAGACGACGCGATCAAGAAGGCCAACAGAGATACTGCGTCAGAAACCGTCCGCACCCTTCTCGTATACGGATATAATTTGGACCCGCCGACTGGAGAACAACATGAAGGTACAAAACAATTTGAAGGATTAATATTTGCTTTTGAATGCTTTTTTATTTTATGATGCTTATTAACAAAAGCATTTTTAGGAAACTTAACGATTTTCAGTAGAAGCAGGTTTTTACGTGGTACAGTTTTTATATGGGTATACTCATATTTTTTTGTATGCCTCGTATGTTACATTGCGATAGAGAGCTCATTTTTCATTGTATAAGTCACTATCGCTTTATTTTTATGTATTATTAGGGTTTATAATATTTAATGTAGTAATTTGTATATAATTATGTAATTGTATTTTCATAGAAATTTGAAAAACCAGACCTGCAAAGTGTGGCCAAACCATAACTGCTTGTACACTTAAAAGTAATATTTATTTATAAGGCACATTCACTACACACTTAACCTGTAAGGCTTTTACTAAACTTGTTAAAATAATAAAATATTATTAAATAAATTAGATTTCCCACCTGCGCACGTAAGTGGAACTGCTAGACGTGGTAAGTAAACGCAAGTGACAATATGTGTGTGAGTGTGACGTCTATGTATGTCATATGTGTATGTCTTTATTGTTAATACATTAGTATAGAACATTGAGTTTAAGGAAAATAAATTTAAAGATCAAAAAGCTATTCAGTAAATTACCTTAATACAACAGTTTTCTATACAATAAAAAATAGGTGGAAAGGTGCTGCCTTAAGGGATGCCCTGAGAAACATAATGTACATATCGAGTAAAAAGGTTACAGGTGCAGTATCGTATTTTAAATAAGTTACATAAATTGTAATTGTCAAATATCATATAATAATTAACTTTGTATCCAATCAATTGTTTTTCATTCGCTCTCAGTGACGATATTCATAGTGATCAAATTCATTGTTCATTGTGACGTATTATTAGTATTATTTCTTTTTTGTGTGTGGTGGATGGTTACATAGATAGATAAATCATTTCCGTAGACTTTGTGAATATCATTGATTCATGAAATTGATATTTTAATAAATGTTTAGCGGTAACTTAGTAAAATTGTACATACATATGTACTTGCTCGTAAGAGACTGTACAAAAGGGCTGAAAGCCGTATTAATATGTAATATCTTTTCACCTCGCTGCTCAAATAGGGTAGGCGGCGAACCTAAATGTCGGCATTATTTGTGCAGCTCGATGAGGCCATCGAGCATGACTTAATAAATATTATTAAAAAACAACCGGGACTGATGGCTTCACCTGTGTAATTTGGTGCAGAAAATTGAACACCTTTTTTGGGACCAGGTTTCGAGTTTTGAACTCTTGTCATATATTTTAAACTACGATTTTGCTTGGTAGTTAACCGAAAAAGATTTAAATCGAATCAATCGAAACAAATCGTCTTTATTGATGATACAATGTCTTTCTATGATGATAAGTATGATAACGTGATTAGTACTTAAATTTTCCTACTCTATATGATGCATTGTTGTATGTACATATTATTTAACTAGTTAATATAAGTTACCTCGTAATAATAATATTTTCTTTTGTAGCATTGCTCGCTGAAGCTTCGAAGCAAAAACAAGCAGATTTCAGAACTTACAGAGCAGAAAAAAATTACGCTGTCGGTTCTGGAAAATGGTACTTTGAATTTGAAATCCTCACCGCTGGTCCCATGCGGGTATGTATAATGTAATTACGTTTTTTAGGGTTTCTTTCTGAATCATCATATTTATGCTTTACATATGATTTTTATCTCATTACAATAATATTGTAAGAAAGCGCAATTACCACAGTACTTAATAATATTTTAATGTATATATATATATGTATTTATGTTTTAATTTCTTTAGTATTTTCTTCTTCCGTGGAATTATTTTTATAAAATTGAAGTCTTGTAAAGTGCTTGGACTTTTATATCAAAACTATAAAATAATTCTTCGAAGGTCGGATGGGCTCACGCAGACATGGCTCCAGGAATGATGCTTGGACAGGATGAAAACTCTTGGGCTTTTGATGGTTACAATGTAAGTAATTATGAAGTAATATATCAGATCAATCATAATTATTCTAAATAATATATTATTTAAAAATGCATTTCTATCCTTCATTGAATATTTTATATTTGTAGGTTGCAACCAATATAATTATGTTGTTCTAAAATTGGACCTCTCATGTCGAAACCAGGGTTAGTGGCCAACCCGAAATTGAGAAATGTTACTAGCAATATGTAATTTTTTATATGAGTGTCTTCCGATAAGGAGTGAATACACTAATTTTATATGAGTGTACTTTTTATCATATGACATTATATGTTCACCATCAGGTGGGATCGTTGTTAAGCATTACTGGAAATTAGCAAAAAATATATGGTACCATTATTGTTGTTTAGTTTACCAACGACAACATAGCCTAGTAAACACCTAATGTAATATACTCTTCTTTCAAAACAAACCGTCAAAATAAAGCAGTCTGATTAATCGATCCACAATTGTGCATTATCATAAATAAAAAACATTGGTTGCAGACCAGTTGCGCGTCGTTTCTTACATTAGGTCAATTTGTCTAATGTTTTGCTAGAAATAGTTCGCTCTGTATACGGTGTCTACTAAGTTACGTAGTCGATGGTCAGCATCGTGTTCTAAGATGTGTATAATGAAGTTTATTTATGAGTGAAACATACTTTTATTTAGAACTAAGATGGAAAATTAAATATTAAAATGTAAAAAAATATGTATGGACATTAAATATTATTTGAATACAGTCTCAAAAGTGGCACGGCGGATCGAGCGACACTTTCGGTCAACAGTTGAAAGTTGGCGACATTGTTGGCTGTTTTCTAGACGTTATCGACCAAACGATTAGTGAGTTGCCACTGATAGGTGGCGCTGGAGTGCTCCTTAAAAATTATTATAACTTTTTCATACTCCACACTCTACCTAACTTATATTTTTATTCACTATTGTGTAGTTTTTTAATCCTATTTGGGAACTTTAGAAAGTATTCATAAAAAATAATGACCTTATTTAGGTGAACTCAATAAAAATCTATTTATACACCCATTACATTTATACTCCTAGTCCCGTATTTACCTGCAGTGTACAACTTAACATTACCTTAAACAGATATACATGTACTGGTCACATTATAATGCTTACTTTAAGTTAAACTCTAAATTGGAAACTGGATCATTTCGCTTAAGCGAAATCAGTTCAAACTGATATATAAAACTTCAGTTCGGTTCAAATCATAAACATCAGAATTTAAACAATATACACTTCTATCTACTTATCGATCTGATGATTGATGGTTTTGTAAGAATCAAAAATATGTTATTTTAATATATGCCTGAGAGCACTCCGGCGCCCTGTATATCCCTTATTGTGGTTAATATGTGGTAACAACTTGTTTTATTGAGGTGGTCCATACGAGTATACTACCCTTGCTGTTGTGTTCTATTCCGATGTTTTCTTCCTTTAATCGTCATAACTTTATATTTTCTATGTAGATAGTAGAAAAATACGTACGTAGTAACTTATCTTTAATTCGTAAGGTGGTGTTGCCAGAGATAGTTAAATATAATATTTCAATGAGATTTATTATCTGTGTAACTCACCTGTGTAGTTGTAAGTAAAAAGAAAGTGTCTCTGGCCTTTTTAAGGAGGAAAAGGTATACAGCGGTAGTACAGAATCGTTTGGCAAGCAATGGGCCGTGGGTGACGTTGTAGGCGTGTTCCTTGATCTCATTGACAAGACGATAAGTAAATAAAACGAAGTTTATTGGACTGGCAACATTAGCTCGCTTCTAGAAGAATGTGGCGGGAACATTTTTATAAACTAACAAACTTAAATATTTCTATTAGTTTTCACTGATCTCTTTTATCTTATTGGGTATTATAGAGGTCTGTAGAAGCATGAGCGTGTAGAATGATGTATTGTGAATTATATAATTAATTTTTTGAATGCATGTCTACTAAAGTAATAATCCGAACACATTTAAAATATTGTAAAAGATTGTCCAGGAATGTTAAAAAAACTAAATAATAGATTTAAAAAAAAATGGTGGTAAGTAAATATAAAATTTGGCTGTGCATAACAAAATACATTTATAATGTAAATAAATGCTCACATAATAAAACTTAAACATTCCTAATTAGAAAAAAAAAATACAATAAAAATGTTCCTGCCACTTAGAAATTCACGCTAGACTTTGAAATTAATTCGCTTAGCTATCATCAAATTCATCGGCTTCGGTTCTAATGATTTCACAATTACAACGCTTTCATTCACTGAAAGTTCTAATACATGTTACAAATGAAATAGATGCAAACACGCATCTTTCATGCAACTAATGCACTTTAGGAATATAATAGACGTAAACAGGTATTTTACATGCAACTAACGCACATTAGGAATGAAATAGATGCAAACACGCAACTTTCATGCAACTAATTCACTTTAGGTATAATATAGATGCAAACATCCACACATATATCTTACATGCAACTAGTGCATTTTATGAATGAAATATATGCAAAAAGGATTTTACATGCAATAAATGCACTTTAGTTACGAAATAGATGCAAACATGCAATTTACATAGGAGTTTTATGCATATATGTATCTTAGAGTCTGATAATTAGATATAGCATATGAGCATGATATATTAAAATACATGTGCATATTAAACTTGATAATTTATATATTACAGATCTAGATGGAATGATAAAGATGTGATGATAAATTAATGAAATATCCTAATGCAACTTTTAATGTAGATTAAATTCATCGCGCTATGTTAGTTATTAATAGCTCTAATACAGTAATACTCGTAGATGTGTATGTCTGTTTAATTAATGATTTTGTCATTGATGCTAGTCTCACATTTTACTAAAACAAATAATTTTGTTGTAACAAATACCGACGAAAAGGAATATAAATTTCAAGGTCATGAAATTTATCATATTGTAAACAATTTATACTATAAAAGTTTCCTTCAATTTGACACATATCAACTTGTGCAGTTGGTTGATATTAAAAACATGAACTAGACACAATATACTATTCAATATTTCAATATTTATTATATACAAGACAAATGAACGAATATTTGTATTCCTAGTCGTTGGCCAGTGATTTCTTCCCGATCGTTTCTTCTTTGTGTTTTTAACAAGATTTCCAAAATCATTGTTAACTTTTATAAATATTTTTCAAACTAAAAAAATAAGTTTTTATTTGAACATTTCTCACCTATAACTTTTTAAGATACATCTATTATTATAAAAATGTTTATTTTTACTTGGTCGCCTTTGAATTTTGAACCACTTCATTCAATTAATTCTATACCCATAATTACATACTAAGATCAGTTATTGTACCAGGTTTCTCTCTGAATGGTGAACTTTTAATGGACGCCCTGGGTGGGGAAACCACATTTGCTGACGTTCAAGGAGACAATTTCGTACCAGCGTGTACCCTTGGAGTGGGTCAAAAGGCCAGGTAATTTCTGCAGCATTATTTATTTATTGATGGTACTTCTTCAGTATCCAAATATTGCATATCCTAACCTCAACAATATCGTACTGTTTCATATAACTAATCTAGTTTCAACTTTATCCTTGTTTAAGTATTTTGTTTTCTTTTAGGCTAACATACGGGCAGGATGTTAATTCTTTGAAATACTTCACTACTTGTGGTCTACAAGAAGGCTACGAGCCGTTCTGTGTGTAAGTATTGCAGGTGAACTGCAAAGATTTTTTTATTATATGTACGAGTTGTTGCCGAAGCTCTTAAGTACCTCACTTATGAAATATGGTAATTTGTAGCAATTTGATAAATATATCTCTATTAAAAAAATGTATTAACCTTCTCCCTCAAACATTTACACTATTCTCTTGATATCGTATTGCGATATATTAAAATACATCAAAAATATTTTTTCACAGAAACATGAAACGTGATGTCACGCATTGGTACACGAAGGACCAGCCGATTTTTGAAAACACAGATGAAATGGCCGATACTAGAATAGATGTCACAAGAATACCGGCTGGCTCAGGTGAGTAACAACAAATAAAGTATACACAAATAAGCAGAAAGAATTTGTGTATTTCCTTATACAATTTTTTTCATTTTCAGACACACCACCTTGCCTGAAGATATCTCATAACACTTTCGAGACAATGGAGAAAGCCAACTGGGAGTTCCTTCGTCTGTCGTTGCCTGTTATATGTCAAACGGAATTCATTGAGTAATTCTTATTCTTTTCAAATTATTACTCATCTTATTTGTATTATTTTCTCTTAAATAATATTTAATCTACGCTTTGAGTAGATATATTACTTACTTATACAAGTAGAAAAGAAAGAATTAAACCTCTGCAAATTAATTTTTTACTTAAACGTTTGCAGTGAAAACGAGAAGGCAAGGCGGTGGATAGAGATCAAGGAACGTCAACAAATCCTCATGAAGGAGGCGACGGAAGCCCAAATGCCAGCGCACATCGACCAAATCATGAGAAGCGGTTTCACTATGAACGATATCAAAGGTTTGAAATAAATATAATTTTCAAGACAGAGGTGATTTGTAAATAAAATGGACCGTTTCATCAAGAAGCATGTTTGTCTAAAATATCATGTACATATGTATAGCAATGTTACATTCGTTGACGTTGACCTTCAATTTTTCACTAACTTTGCACTGAAAAAACACACCGTATCGTATTTTTTTTTGTAAATCACCGATTGCAGTTTTATACTACATATATTTGGGTTTCTACTCATGATGGTGAATGTATTTAAATTACTCATTCTAGGTTTACTCGCTCCAAATAAAATAGGTATTCCAAAATGCGCTATTGCAATTGATTCTCATAAACAATTTTAGTATTAATTAATTTTGAAAATCAGCCATTTCTTTATAATATAATATTGGCTAATAGGTACACAGAAATGTTTTTAATACAGTAAATTAGCTTAAAGTACAGTACAAACTGATCGCAGCGCTGGGATATAAGATTTTTTACTCGAACTTAACTAAGAAATATTTCATTAGCAGCTATAAGAAATTCAACAATAACAATTGATGACTTGATTCCCACTTTTCTCAAACCACCCTTTTTAAATTGTCCGTGCATTTTATGACCCTGCCATTGACATCCGACTCACAGTCAGACCCTTTAATAAGCTTACTTGACTTTTTGAACTTTTTGTTCTCCCCCCTTCGACGAAAGGTCTCCACTACGATGAGAATCAAGAGGAAGTTCAGGTCAGTGCCAAAGTGAAGAAACAGCCTTCAAGACCTCCGAGAAAAGGATCTATTACTCGTGGAGTTACTATACAGGATTACAATTTGCAACCAGGTTTATGATTGGGCATTTTATGTTTTGATTGGTTTAACCTTTTTTGTTTATAAATTATTCGTATTAACTTTTTCGCTGCTATTTCTATATTATGTGTTGTATTGCTTCAGCTATTCAGAGAAACTATTGTGTACAGAAATTTCTTAATTCTTCAAATTGTACATGAATGTTACAAATCTAAATAATATCATGTAACTTTACATCTTAATCAAGAGCATTTGTTAATCACTCAATTTAATAAATTAACTTCGGTATGTTACATCTCAATGAGATAATTTTTTGTTTGACAAATTATTATTATGAGATGGTCAACTATGTATATAATTACTATTGTTATACATTTGAAAAGAGCTTTATTTTTGCTATACAGGCATTTTCATATTTTTTGATGATTTTCAGTATTTATTTTCATTTTTGTACATAAAAAGTACTTTTTTTATTTCCGTTGTCATCAGAGCGTATAAAAGGTTTTTGTCATAAAATCGTATCTCAGTCTGAAGAATATTAACAAGGCATATTTTTAATTAGTAATATGTAAGAATACTATGCAACGCTAACATATCATTTCAATCTAGGTCAAGTCAATGGCATGCACCGATCTACAAGTGAAGCTGAGATGTCCAAATATGAGTTAGGCGTTCAAGGTTTGGACGATAAGAAAGAAAAGAGAGGAAGATCTCCATTCAAGTAAGTTAAATCAATAATTTACTTTGAGATCATTAAAAATATCAGGCTTTCTTGCCTTTTTATTTACTAATATAAGATTTACTCGCTCCCAAATATAGATTCTTTAGAAGCAAACGAGGCGAAAGCGGTGATAGAACAAAGTCTCGCAAATCAAAAACACCAGACCCACTCAGTGACACCGAAGTTTCTCCTGAGCGTGGACCAAGGCGACCTAATCCACAGATCAGGATATCGCAGGTATTGATATAGACTCTAATGTTCTGTTAATAAAGTTGCATTTAACATGTACATACATACATATATCCTGTTTTGGTAGTTCGAAGCATCCTGATTTGATTTTTTGTATGAGTTTATAAACTAATATAGCAAGACACGGTCCTTTTGTCAGGCACACATAATTAGTATTAACTCATAATGACATAAAATTGAATTTGCAATTTGAATAACATTTTTTTATTTTAATTAAAGTATTCACCCCCCTGCAGAACTCAGATGATTTCTTATGCCGCATCCAAATCACAGAATTTCAGTTTGAACATTTTTGCAATTTATCATTAATTTTACTTTACTCAATTTTAAGTTTAAGCCAAATACGTAAAAGCGAGTTTTATAAGCGATTTTATAATACAAGTTTATACAATATAAGCGACTTTTATAATACAAGTTTTAAATGTCCCTTACTACAATTATTAACAGTCATTTTTAATCCATGCCGTTACATCAATGTGTTTTTACACTATATTATGCGTTTAGGCTGAGAGAGAATGCTCTAAGCATCAAGTCCGCCTATGTATCTGTTAATTTTTGTATTTTTATGGTACAATTTTTTTAAAATAAATACCAAAACTCGCAGATTCGTATTCGACTTTCCTAGCACTGTTTTTTACCCTGTATTGTTTTTGATAATTTTGTTTTTATCCTTTGTTTTTTTATTGTCAAGGCGAATCAGAGATATAACATGCATAGTAGACCTAGTGGGACCAATTTGTACGGAAGCCAGACGGGGCTCAATGTAAGTATTAATCATGCGAATGGATACACATTTTTTACTTTTTGTTTTATAAAAAAAACTAACTTGTGTGTAATTGACTTGATTGCTCAAACTTTTTCCTTTAACTTTTACTTTACTTAAGCTTAACTTTTCTAGGTTGCTTAATTTTACAACTCTAAAAAAATTGGCAGTCCCAGTGCGTTTTCAGAAGACTTCTATTTACTTCTAAAATATCTTTTAGACTAGTTCTAGTACTACTGTCAAAGTGTATAGTATTTGTAGAAGGAAAAAGTGATCTTTCTTATATTTGTTTTTCTGTTACAAAACCACCTGAAGCAGTTATGGTCAAAACAAAATATCGATCTAAAATTTGATATTTTCCCTGATATAAAAATACGTTTGTACTATAAGCAGTTTTATATGACATTCATTTCCTTGGTACAGACTAACCTGCAAGTACCTACGCCCCAGCAGGAGAGGAAACAGATGACGACCACGACGTTAGCAGCTGCTACCACCGAGACAGTCGGGAACGAAATCTTTGATGCGGATTGTCTCAAACTCATCAACGAATACTTCTATGGTGTCAGGTACATCCAAACTGTGAAGATGGTGCTGAGATTGATATCAAATTATTTTCAAAACTGGTCACTCGATCTGGTACAGAAAACTCACTATGATTTCGTGCCAACGTGCAAAATATATTTCTTGTTTAGTTTACTATTTTGTTACGGAAACTCACTCTAATAATAGTACCTAAATGGCTTAATAGACAATCCGGTAATATACGAACCAAGGAGAACGTGTGGAACGCAAAATCCTATTGCGACTCATCGAATAAAAAACATCAAAAACACGTTATACATAAGAGAAATAAATAAAATAATAATAAATGTTTTCAGAATTTTCCCCGGCCAAGACCCAACACACGTCTACATTGGCTGGGTGACCACACAGTACCACCTGCACTCAAAAGACTTCAACCAGAACAAGGTTACCAAGTCTTCCGTCATCATCACTGACGATTACGACAGAGTAGTTGAAAGGTAAACTATAAATAAAAACAAATAAATTCTTAACTTAAACTATTATAGAACTACAATAAAAATGGCGAAAATTGTAATGATCCTTTGTACTTTCTGTGTTTTAACATATTTAATAACAATTTGTCCAATTCTTATTTTACTTTAACGTCCAATGTTTTAATAATTTTTAAGTCGATTAGACTTTGTAACACAATTTTTATCATGTGTATTTATAAATATTTTTTTTCTTTTAATACTCAGTCTATCGACTAGTTTGTGTAGTCTATACGAGTATGTATCTATGCTAATAATAAGACTATTCTATATTCTACTCGTAATATGCTAATAATCAAGAGTAAATTCTGTAAATTAAGAACTAGTATGTTTTGAAAATTTTGATGCATGTGTTATAGATATAGAGACCAAAACATTTTTTTTGGATTTATTTTCTGTCTGTCTGTTCGAGATTCACACAAAAACCACTGGATAGATTTAGATGAAACTTGGCATAATCGAAGTTTTAAACTCGGGAATGGTTATGGGATATGTTTTCCCCCCAGAAAATGCTTTTTTCTCGTGGCATAGTCGGTTAATTTTAACCTATAGAAGTACCATTCTAATTTTACTATTGCAACTCTGAAAATATTAGATAACTCTTTTTCCAAAGCGAAGGGACGGCAGTTTCTAGTAAAAAATAAAGGCAGTCTTTTCAATTTAAAGTTCCTCAGAAATAACATATGTTAAAGACTAATATCGTCGCAGATACTGAACATTTTAAAGGCAAAGAGGTACTCACGGTCTGAGTATTACTATACCGATATTTTGACCCAGTTGCATACGTCGTGGTAACGGCAAGAATTGTCGTTAGTACCTGTTTGCATTTGGAATATCTCTCAAAAAAACATACATTCTATTGGGTTTTTAAAATTGTTATTTCTATTTTTTCGTTCTATAGTGTGAACCGCCACTCCTGCTACATGGTGCGAGCTGATGAGTTATACAACGAGGTGATGGCTGAGGCGACCGGCAAGGGTGCCTCGCAAGGCATGTTTATAGGATGCTCTGTTGACACCTCCACCGGAACTGTGTCGTTCACTTGTGAGGGGAAAGATACAAGCATTAAATTCAAGGTAAGCTTTTGACTCTACGTTATAGTTTCATTCGAACGCATGTAAATTTTTTCACACATTTTATGTGAAAAAGTACTAGTTAAAAATATAATATATTTTTTGTTTACTTAATAATTATGTTATTCCATTAATTGAAAGGAGCTTCACAAGGCAGTGTTTTAAGCACCAGTTTTAAATATTTTGAAATTTTTTTGACACATCGAATAGTAATAAAATGTGCCATATGTGTAAACACACGTAATTTAATTCCATTCAATTAAAAGAGTATCACAAGGTATGTACATATATTAGGACACCTTTTATATAGTATAATAATGTTTGGCATATTGAATAATAATAAAATGTATAATGCTTTTATGTTTATTGCAGATGGAGCCAGACACAAAATTGTTCCCAGCTATCTTCGTAGAGGCCACATCAAAGGAGATCCTGCAAATCGAGCTTGGAAGGTCATCCACTAGCCTCCCGCTCAGTGCTGCTGTGCTGCCAACTAGCGATAAACACGTCACCCCACAGTTTCCACCACGATTGAAGATACAGTGCTTGAAACCCCACCAGTGGGCTAGGGTAATATTACAATTTAATTAAAATTTTGAGTTTCCAAAATGATAAAATTTTGAAATCAAAGTCGAAATATTAATATGTGGAAGCTATTATTAAATATATTTAATTTTGTACAGGTACCCAACCAATCACTGCAAGTGCATGCCTTAAAGTTGTCGGATATCCGCGGTTGGTCCATGCTGTGCGAGGATGCAGTGTCCATGCTAGCTTTACACATACCAGGTAATAACACAAAGCAATTGCACTAAATTTTAAGTGTCCATGTACAAAATTTCGTATATATGTACATATATTATTTCACAAAGTTTTAACGTGTACATGAAATGAAATAAAAATAAATAAATAGTTTTAGATCCATGAATATATGTAGTAGTAGATCCGAGAATAGTATCTATTATAATTTACCTAATTAAACAACACGCTCAAAAGACATAACAATCAAGAATATTGCCAGCTATAGGTTTTGTATTAAATTATTGTATCGTATATTTCTTACATAACGTGTTATAGTAGAAATAATATGTATGTTTTCAGAGGAAGATCGTTGTATCGACATCTTAGAGCTGATAGAAATGGACAAGTTGCTGAGTTTCCATTCTCACACGCTCACGCTGTATGCTGCCTTGTGTTATCAGAGCAACTACAGGTAATTTTCTTACACTAGGGTTATTTAAAGTATTATATATATATATATGTTTCTCAGTTGTCTGATCACCATAGTACAAGCTATAATGCTTAGTTTGACCAGAAGACCGTGTGTGAGTTGTCCTGAGATA
>DWJZ01004639.1:0-15088 GCA_018249125.1 Asbolis capucinus
CAGGATTATCCATTCATTCTGGAATTATCCATCCATTCACCCTGTATATTTGAATTATGCTTGAACCTCAGCAACACGTGGCGGTTATGCTATTAAATTTTAGCTAATATTACACGTCTGTATTTTTAACACAGCGCCATCTATTAAACACTCACTCAATCCAGTCGACAGATATCGACATCTGTTGGAATCGTTTGGAACAAATAGCTAATCGGATAATAAACAAATAATTTGCAATAAAATAATATTGTGACTATACATTGAGACGTAAGCTATCCTATCTTTCAAGTTGGATCAAACTGCACAAGATGTGCAAATTTCATTAAAATCGGTGAAGTAGTTTAGGTGTAGGAGGAGGAGAATTTAACTTTAAAGGCAAGTATATTTTAAAGTAGAAACTGTAGATAAGACATGGCCCACATCACAAGCTTATCGCAGGAAACGCGTAGGTTTCAGAATAGGTGCAAATAACTTTCCTAAAACATAAAATTGTTTAACGTTTCCGTTAGAGACTGTACACACACGTTCTATATTAATATAATACGTTTTCATCATCGCCATTGCAAATATTCGTTCCTGTACTGGGTTCGAGTCTACGCTCACAATGTGCTGCGTTGGATAAGGCCTGTGTTCCGAAGGCTGTAAAGATGGAAGAAGATAAAAAGAGGGCGTTAAAATCAATGTTACTTACAATAAATACACATCTTGTTGAAAGCTGAAATTCAACCGTAATTCAGTATAACATAGGGTTGTTTTGCCAATCGCAGTACTGAAATTGACAAACAAATATATATGTCAAATGAATGGTAGGGGGGATAATGTTGTAGTATTGATTTAATTTGTTTCAATTTCCATATCAAAGGAAATATTAGTTTCCTGCACTCCTTCTCCATATTAACTTTAACTGTGCGAAATTTCGATGTCCCTATATACCTGAAAAAAGAAGTACAAAGTTTCACGTATTAAAATATGAAAGGAAATATTAGTTTCCTGCACTCCTTCTCCATATTAACTTTAACTGTGCGAAATTTCAATGTTCTTATATACCTGAAAAAAGAAGTACAAAGATTCACGTATTTAAATATGAAAGGAAATATTAGTTTCCTGCACTCCTTCTCCATGTTAACTTTAACTGTGCGAAATTTCGATGTCCTTATATACCTGAAAACTGTAAGAACAAAGATTCACGTATTAAAATATGTATACACTCAGTCAAATTCAATCTGGAATTTTTACCACACAAACTTGTAAATTTTGAACTTATCAATTTAGTATGGTAAAAATTACATATCGAATTTGCACCTGGTGTAGATATGGACCTATTATAGACATATCTGCGTAAAGAAGTGCTTGCGACCAACCTTTTATTATAGCTGAAGTGGCACGAGGTGTGGAAACACGTAATTTGCGGTTACGAAATATTTCCGAAGGCTTGTGTCTAATCTATGAAGATAACGAGCACGTCGACGAGCACGAGCTGTGACGTTATCGGCCCTTCGAGAACTAATTGCGGGAGGGGGAATGATTCGAATAGACTTCAAAAAGTGTTCTTAAAACTATGGAAATAAGGTTGATATTTGCTGCGTATTTTGATTATTTTAAAGTATTTATGATGAGAAGCAAAACAGGCGTAACTCATTAGAGTCACTTTCGCCTTTATGTCAAAAACAATAATGTCGACTCTTTAGAGCAACTCATAGGACTTTCGCCGTTATACGGAAAACAATAAGGGCGTAAGGTAATAATAAGGACAAAATTACTTTTACCACATGGATAAGAGAATGGAGAATGGAAAAGAATCTAAAAGAACTTAATGAAATTATTGATAACCTTGCAATTCCAACACCAAGTATCTGGTTTCTCACCACTTACAACATCCTGATTGGGGTTAGTCCTCGATTTTATGACCAAAAAACATGTAGGTACTTTAAGTCCCAATAGTTGAAAAGATGTTTTAGACGTTTATAATTGCAGCACGTTTATAATTGCACAGGTCGGCAACCTATTCTGAGGGCCACAAATGTTATAATAACATTTGAATAATATTATTTACGCGTCAGATTTCGCCAAGTTGCGTCGAGTAAATGGGGTGTGTAATACGTGCCGCGGGTTGCCAACCCCTGGTTTAAAGAAGAATAAAATATTTTTAGTCTTAAATTAGACAAAAGTAAATTCATGTCACTCCAACTCAATCACTAAATCATGAATTTCATCACCTTCGCAACCAAATCCATAGTAGGACCTGTACGTGAGAGAAAATTAATGCAAATTCTTCAACCGGTTTATCTAAGTTGAACTGAACCTACTGACGTAAGGGTTTGCCAGCAACTGCTGGCTTTCACGGCAATTACTTATCTGAGGAAAATGGTCTAGTCCTCTCGATTTTAGAGATTTTAACGTAACTCTTCAGTAAAATTAACTTTATACTTTGTTTCCTGTATGTAGAAGTTATGTACGTTTTAAGCATTTAAATCGCACTCGAAAACATCGTGAGGAAACCTGTATGCCGGGAGTTTGCAAAACTCAAAGGTGTGTGAAGTCTGCCAATCCGCACTTAGCCCGCGTGGTGGACTATAGCCTTAATCTTCTCATTCAGACAAGAGACCCATGCTCAATAGTGGGCCGTGATGGGTCCAGATGATGATGATGGTATATGGCTTGGTTTAACTTATATATACATATTTGGTGGTCCATTCTATACAGCTGTACCATTCGAAATTTTAGTAAGGGACATTTTATACAAAAATGTATTACATAATATTGTTGATTGTTTGTAGGCCCTCACCAAATACAAAAATATATTATCGATAACTTGAATTTGCATTAATGGGTTTGGAAGCGTGGAAGGATTTTTTGCCACTTCCAGTCACCTCCTACTGACGGAGCTCAGTTTTTTTGTTCAAGATAATTAGATATAATAAACGTAATGTTATGTGATTCCAGTACTACGGTCAGCCGCCATACTTAACGCCGACACATCCGCCCGCGGCACCGCCGCCAGCTGACAAGGGGAAAGAGGACCTCACTAAAGTAGACCCTAAGGCTGATCTGAAAGTACGTATCAACACACTCATATAACTTTATTGCCACAGACTCATTTTCTAGGGTTCCACGAAGCTATTCTGCTCTGTTACCAATTGCGTGAGTCTCCAAACAAGTTATCTTGTCGTTTTTCAGCTGTTATTACCCATGTACCACGCATAAAAGAAATGTTAAATGTGGAACACAAATCTTTGTTTCTTTTTTTTTGTATGGATTTGAATTCAGTTTGTAAAAAGCCTTTGTCCTAATGAGCAAAACAAGGAAATTGATATAACCAGGGTATAATAATGTTTGGGAAGATTGCCTTAACATATTTTTTGCTTGTTTCCAGGACGGTAAACCAGAGAGCGGTCCTCAGAAGGTGTTGCCCCAACACTTCTATCCATACAATTACGTGCAGAATTTTCCATACAATGTGGAGTCTGGCGCGCCTCAGGGGGCACAGATAGAGGATAAGAGCAAAGAGGACCGGTCTAAGACAACGCCCAGTCCACTGGACAAGAGTGCTAAGCCGAGGCCACCAGATGGGAAGGAGAACCCAGCGCGGCCCAATGATAACCACCAGATACTGAAGGAGAGTATTGAAATGAAGGCGCAGATGGGAACGTACGCTTTCCAACGGCCGCCGCATGCGAGAGAAGAAGATCTCAGAAGGTAACATACTTTTTCTGTTATCCTAGTATATATTTATATGTAAATATACGTATACATACATGTTTCGATACCTTACTATCGTTACCGTTCTACTTTTTTTCATCGATTTATCTGTGCTTTAAAAAATTAATTAAATCCGTAGTCCTTGTCAAGACTGGCATATAAAGAAAGATATGATACTAGGGTCCACACCCAGCTTTGTCCACATTTAATATTATTAATAAATACTCTGTGTTATGCCAGACCTATCATCTATCTCTGTGCCTAATTTTGTTCACATCCCTTATGTAGTTTTTGCGTAAAGGAGTAACAAACATCCATCGATACATCTTGACAAACTTTCGCATTCATAATATTAGTAGGAAATTACATTTTGTGTGTGTTTGCTTATAATATAAGTTCACATGATGTTTAACGTCATGGTAAAGTAATATGGCATTTTTTAGGTATTACATGAGCATGGAGCAGCGTCGCAAGGAAGGCTCGGAGCCGAAGGGAGGCGGGCCGGGCGTCCCACCCCCCGCGCCGCGCCCGCCGCAGCCCGCGCATAAGCCCCCGGCCAAGGACAAGGATGATAAACCCAAAGAGGAAGTCAAGGTATGATATATTACGTAAAGTTATTTTTGTTTTAATTTCGGAGGTAGTTGAGCAAATATTGGAACAATATTTGTACTACAGAAGACGGCCTATCAGGTAGGTTTTATAAATTAAATCGCATGAATCACTTCGTGTAACATTTTAGTAAATACATGAAAAAATACAGGTCTTAACAAATCATAAAGCGACGTTATTGATCGGAAAATTAAAAATAAGCAAATTAAATTCTGGCTCACAGAAAGAGGGTACTATAGTGTCAATGATTACATTAATGACATAAATACAGAATCAATTAACAAATACTGATATTGCAGGTGAAGCAGGAAGGCCAGAAGCCGACAACGGAGACCCAGGGTCCCCCTCCGCCGCCTACGTCGCAGTACTACCTCCCTCCGTACATGCAGCCACCTCACTACGGGGCTCTGCCCTTCGACCCTGTCTACCGGGCTCCATTGAGCCCTATGCTAGTCAGCGGTTTCGGAGGCGGATGGACAGTCCCGCGGTACCACGCGCCGGAGGACTTATCACGGCCCGGTGCTCCATCCAAGCTGGATCTGCTCCCAGGGTCGCAGTATGCGTATCCTCACGGGCACGGACCGCACAAGATACACGAGCTACAGGAGCACGGGAAGCCGGTCCAGGGGAAGCGGCCGGAGCCCCCGCAAGGGAAGGAGCCCCCGCGGTCTCCGCCCCCACAGCGGCACGTGCACACGCATCATCATACACATGTCGGGCTCGGGTATCCTCTGTACCCGCCGCCCTATCCCGGTAAATATTAACAATAATTTATTTATAATTGCAACCCATATCTGTCCCACTTCTAGTCCCGGGTCTCCATTTACAATGTGAAGGGTACAGGCCATAGTGCATCACGCTGGCCAATCGCGGTTGGTAGACTTCACACACTTTCCACAACTTTATGGAAATCTCAGGAGTGCAGGTCTCGTCACGATATTTTCCTTTACCCTTCGGCAAAAGACAATCAACTTCTGATACGAACATAACTTCGAGCAACGTGCAAAACACTAGTTAATAATAATTTTAGTTCATACGAAAAATATATTATTAAGGTACATAAAAACTGTAATCACCATTCTAAAACTATGGTATACAGATGTATGAGACATAATTTAGTGGCTATGCTTTTTAGCATTAAGATGTTCCTTAAAGACATCGTTGATGACGTCAACTCTAAGGTTAGCCAACCAGATCATGTTGAATTTATTGAAGTTCAATATGCTATCACAATGCTTGTAAAAAATTCATACCCGTGGTGTAAAGTTATAATTATTGTGTTCATAAATTCCTGATAGCAATATTTTAAGGCCAACATACTGGGGCTGTTAGTAGCGCTGTAGCGATCGAATGATTATTAGTCCCATTTTGTTTGACGTACTTATATTCTAAGTGCGTGTATCTGGCCTCAATTACTGTTAGTTGATCGGTATTATGGTGTGATTGGTTGCAGGGGCTCGATAGCATCCGGCCGACAAGCGGCAGAGCCCGCAACCGGTGTAGCTACCCTAGCTCGTACTGACGTCATGAGGGAGTCGGGAGGAATAATGGACGGTTTGTTTGCAGCGGCGGCCGTGCTCGCGAGCACGCAAGCGGTCGTCAACTCGTTCCCGACGCCACCCAAATGAAGCGACGGTGCCACCACTCAGGACCACACTACCTGATAACCGGACGACCGGACGACGTCACGTGAGTGCGACGGATGAACAGTGATTCCGGACTCAAATCGTATGCCAGTAGCCATAATGATATACTGTGATCTCGCGTAACGTGTATGTGATGTGCGCTTTCAATGTTTAGTGTCACGGATAGTTACCTGAACTATAGTGTTGTGTTGTGAACTGAACCGAACCGAACTGAACTCGACCGAACTCTAGGGTGGAGATTTGCAATCGACTAGTGAAAGCACAAACTAGCTGTAAATATTAGTGTTACATGTAAAATAACTTAGCGGTCCGTTATCAATGTAATATACGACATCGAATTCTCTGCACTCCGGGCGTTGTACTGACGAGGCCCCGCGCTTCCACGAGCCCTCCGGAGACCTCTATTTATAAAGAGCATTCCACAAACTAAGGAGCGTACCTAGTTTTAACTATAAGATTAAATATATTAAGATAGTATAAGTTTAAAGGCGTCAATGTGATCATACAATGTGAGTCGTAGCGTGCACAAATCGTACTCTGTCTCGATAATAGTGAGGAACGACTATTTATGTAATGTAGAGAGCATCCTATAGAATCGTGGAGTGTTTGATATCGCTGTGCGTGTATGTCTGGCTTTTAATGATATCGACCTCATAGTCCGACCGTCGGCTACCAGCGTCTCCGTATCGCGACACTGCACTTAGTTAAGGGCTGTTTACGACGTCGAAGTTTGTGTTAGACTATTGAAACATGGTTTACACGTTCCGGTTTTAGGATGTGTCGGCCAGGCATGGTTAGTTAAGGGGAATAACTCAAATATTTTTTTTGTTTACGTATGTGTGTGTTAAGCGTGTTTTAAGCCATATTTAAATAATATGTAAAAGAATGAAATGATGATTTCATGAGATTATAATTTATTCTGTTAACCAAGACATCACGTAGAAAACTCATAACTCACAAATTATTTCTATTACTGTGGCAAGCTAATCGGATTTATCCAGAAATCGGATCAAAATCGGAAGGTGTATACCATGCTTAATTATTTGGTAAAGAATCGACGCTCGTACGAATATCACAATAGGTTTTCTTGTTAATATGGCTGCGCGGCCTCGACACGAATTTACTGTTTAAACACAAGTTTTGTTACAGTTTAAAACATAGTCTTCCATTTGAACATTTCAAACTTTCGTAGTTCTGATAGTTATGTTTGCATTTGATATCCTAGAACTGGTTAATGTCTGCTGCACACGTAACGTTATATCATACCGAGTATAACACATGTGTTCTGTAAATTTACTTATTAAATGCAAAGAAATGTCTATCCGTTATATCGTTAAGTGTGCAGCGAGCGACATAGATCACCTTTGTGTATAACGGAGATGGAAGATATCGAATCGACTGCCAATGTTGATTATTGCATTTCAATTAAGTAGTGAAACATTTTTATCACGTTAGATCGAATACCTAAATATGTGTAGTTGATTGCTATCATTTGACATTTTAGTCAATGTACGCGTGTACCTGTTGAGAACTTGAATTATGTTAATTAAAAAAATATGTGGGGCCTAAATTATTGTATAGCAGGTTGATTCCGATAGGATACCTAACGATGATGGTAATTTTAACTAACGAACACAATTTTCAAGTTTATATGGACGTCTTCATCGCCAAGATTTCTCTGACGTCATACGTCTTAATTATTATTAATCGCAGTATTGTATCGGAACGACCTAATAAATATTTCTTAATTTGAATTAAATACCCAGTGATTGCCCCTTATCGCTCTTCTACTTTTAATTTTATAATTGTCTTTGAAAGACTTAAAGCGAATCCATGTTGTAAAGTAAGAAGCCATTATTTTTAAATCTTTATCGATTAAGTATTCGCGTGAAAAGGTAGGGATCGGTGTTCGTTGGAATTATTTATAATATTTCCATCATTTTTCAACAAAAATAAATCAAGATTAAATTAAAGTTGGTAAATGATGGAAATTTTAATATTTTTTCTCGTGTTCTGCGTGCATTTATAAAATATCAAAACAACGGTTCTACGTTGGTACAGTATTTTTATAAACGCACCCTTTCTTAATTATCTCTAGCAAGACACAATTCCTGAGATTGAACCTTGTAATGAAGTACCTCATTTACATTATATCTACTCTACTATAAGAACCCTACCTTTCAATAATATAAGATTGATAATTCTTATTCAGTTAAATTGTAGTTTTGTCTTCGCAAATTGTGTAGTAAATTATTTTATAAATCGTTCTGATTTGACTATTTTCATACAGAGCTCAGTGAAAATGTGTATTCCAAAAAAAATACATTAGCAAAATTACCTTCTCAGTTTTAACTTGTGTATATATTAATTTTATCATAAATTTTGTGCTATGCTACTTGTAAAAATATATCAAACCTAGGTCTTACTATTTTGAGTCTAATTATATTACGAGCATAAAATGAAGCATTGATGAGTTTTGACTGAGCTTTGGTGAAATACTGAGTTTACATCAAAGATCAGCGTCTATGGATGGAGTAAGGCGGAACTAGTGACTAGGCTGCATTAAAATTGTTACAACAAATAGTTTTTATAATAATTTGAACAGCTTTTACACACACTCAAGGAGCTAGCGAATGGTGCCAACTCCATTACTTGTAATTACTGACCCTACAAAAAGAAACAAATTTACCTTTATGTTGTAAGAAACTGTAAATTTGAAGTAAGTTTTATGAATATCCTTTTTGCTACAAAATGATATTTACCTAACTGGAAGCAAGTGAATATTGTACCAATTTAAAGAACTACTCCTTTTATGGAAAGATTGAAATTAATGAAGCTTGCTATAATTTTGTTGAGCCTTGTTCACATAATTTTTTCCATGTACAATTCGATTATTACTAAACAAATTCTCACCATCCATTATTAGCGCTGATCCTTATAATGAACTGTTCCATTGTTAAAACTAAATTAACGATTCGCAAATAATGATTTCGTCTAGGGTATGCCCCATACAATACGTGGAATCGGCTTCAGCTAATTTGATATAACTTTAATATAATAGACGTAAAAATGGTAAGTATATTATCGCAAAAAACGCATTTTTCTTCGTCTATTGTGGCAAGAGGTGCAAAATTTTACTTTAAGTTAAGGTCGTAGTAGTTCAAAATGTATAAAAAATATTTTGCATTTGTCGTTAAAAAACCTTAATATTCGACAATAAAAAGCACAATGTAACCTGGGCAAGTTAAAAGGGAGGTAGTCTGGCTACCCGCCCTAACATAGACAAAGCTATTAAAACTTGTCTCTTTGTCCGCTCAAGTCGAACCACGTTGCAATGGGGATATCCAAACTGTATGATTGTTGTATGTAAGCGACGTGATCTCATACGCAGCGCCACAAGATCGCCAATATAGACTGATGTTTGATTTAATGCGATTATGTTCGCTTTGGTTACACTGAGCCCCGAACCGGGCCCGTACAGTTAACTGTAATTATCTATATGTATCAATATTTGTGTATTTTTTTGATGTAACTAAAGCCAAGTTTGATTTTTCTTAGAAAAAATTCGAGACGTTAAAAGGAATAATAAAGATAAATTATTTCTTAAAAAATGCGTTTTATTTCGGTTACCTTACAGTTTTGTAATGGTTGAGTACAATTTTACATGTGGATACTGACTAGGAAGAAATAATAAGAGGGGAAGTGGAAAGGCAGGACAATATATGCCTCTTTTCTTTTCTTCTCTCTTACAATTTAAGATAACAATAATTAGGTTGATAAAAAATCAAAGTAATTATTTACAAGAAATTCCTTTCCAATTTACAGCCAGTAAGTTAAAAATGTGTCAAAATGTTTTTTTAACATTATCTTTCATCGAAATAAACCATCAATATACACAAAAAGTAGCATTTTGAAAAAAGCATTGTAAATTATATAAAAAACATGTAAAATGGTAACTTACATTATATTTACATCAAAAACACATGGTCAAATAAATATTATTAGAGCTTACGTAAAAATAAATAACTAGAAAAGAAGTTAAATCTAATAAAAAGGTCACGGTATTCTTTGAAAGGTTAAAAATGATCAAACAAGGTACAAATACTTCTTTGGTTGTTTTGTTACAGATTCAATGTTGGTATGAAATAATGAACTTTTTGATTCACTAAAACAATGTAAAATATCGATAGTTTTACTGTTACTATTCGAGAGTGTCATAAAATAAATTTCCTAGGATCCTGATGTGTATTTAATTTTTTTTCTTACTGCCCCTGAAGCATTTCTAAGTTAGTCCTATGGTACAGTTATCTTAGTAGTAGTGAAATACTTTTATGATAAAACATGAGTGGATACTATATGAAACAAACAGCTCTCTCAGTTTTAATACTAAACAGAAGCAATTATTGTTGAGAAAAAGGCCAACATTATACGATTAAAAATAAATTTAAACTGAAAAATCATGTTTAGTTAGTATGAAAAACACAATTTCTAGTAATAGCTGATAAACTAGGAAACAGTCAATTTCATTACTGATCTGATATAATCATGAAGACATGATACTCAAATTTAAAGAGATGAAATGAAATTAAACCACTGGTTCCATATACGGAACAAATTGGTATCTGTTTGTAAACAATTAAAGCAAAATATCGAATTATATTAACACCTACATTATGAGTTGTTGATAGTATTAATGAGATCCAAATGAGGATTTATATAACTATTTCACATTAAAATGTTAATCTATAATTACTTTCCGATCTAAGTTTACTTGTTAATTTATATTTAAGTTACGAAAACACATTTAAAATAATCATTTTATATCGAAAGCGAAAGCTTACGTGTATCTTAACTATTCTCGGCGTAAATTCAACAAACAACAATGTTGTATGGTAAAAATTGCAGATCGAATTTGCACCGAGTATCTATATATTTCTCATTACCTACGAAAAAGCTAATAAATATTTAGTTTACAACTAACATCCTAACAATAAATTTAGGTCAATAATACTGGAAAATTCAAGGTTCTTAAAAAACCCATAAGAACCAATGTCTATAATTTTGGTATAACACATGTTACAAACGAATTTATATATCTTAAGATTCCTTAAAACTTCATTAAGTAATTACAATTAAATTAATTAAATACCACAAGGCAAGAATACTTTTATAAAAATCTTATGTGTTTAATGTATTTCATTTTCTTGTAATTTGTCATATATAGGGTTATCATAGATGCTAAAATAATTTTATAAAACTTTAAAAAATTTCATACTGTTTAGATGACAACCTCACCAATAAATAATTTGGCTAAACATAATTTGCTAATACTGTAAAAAACATAGTTGACTATGATATTGATGTGTATGCTTCACTGGGATTATAACGAACAATACAATTTAAAATTGTAACAATAACAGTTCTTTTGCTTTAAAAGCAAATATTTGTCAGAAATATTACAATCAGAAATTGTGATTTCAGGTTCAGATTCTCATCTTTTTTCTGCATCATATAATACATTATACTTTATGGTACTATTTCATAAGCCCTCTATATTATATCCTACAAAATTAATTTAGGGTTAAACAAATCAGTCTATATCATCAGGTCTCAATTGCCTCTCCCCTTCGCTAAGAAATATTAACATTGCCTTGTATAATAAGTATAACCCCAGCATCCTTCGCTCCTTCAGCGGCCATGATGCAGCAACACCATAATAATTACCGCTTTTTAAATTCTTCAAGTTCTGCACCCCTAGTACATCTATCATGGCCGCTTCATATGTATAAGCTTCAGCAGGAATAATGTTTTGGAATATGTGTAAACAAATGACACCTACTTTGTCCGTCCATATGTCGAGGATGTGCTTCACCTTCTTGTCTTTGGATGTTGTGAAATCTCGTTTCCACAGAGTTAACGCTTGGTACAGATGAGAATAGGGACGTGACCGCTTACCTGTTAAGACAATGATAAAAATATTGTTAGAAACATATAAAGAAAGGCTTTTACTTAGAAAAGCCTTTTACGTTTAATTTTAGGCTCTTAGCCTTAATAAATTAGTCTACGTGACATTTACTGTCGTATTTTTTTTTTTAATTAACGTTAATTAATCATAAGTTCATTGTTGTGGTATTGCGTTTTACTAAATAACATTACGATGCAAGTTAATTAGCTCATTAAAGGCCCAAAAATATGGGTTTCCTGGTCACCATCAATATGATTAAATTTAATCGGTTGTTCATTTTAACATATCTACGTAGAATATTTGCCTATTGCCAGTAGGGTACAACCCATGTACGAGTTACCTTTAAGATGAGTCTCATAAAATATAAGTTAGAATTTTATTTTTATATAGAAAAAACGATATTTTCCTAATACTAAATACACAAACGAAAAAAAGATAAAGGCTTGAATTAGAATTTGATTCCTTCAAATGCTTATAAAGTAAGCTTAATTACATTGTACTTAATTACATTTGTATACATTTAATACATAAAACTAAAACCAACCTTTCCCAACGTAAAATATAGAGTTGATGAAAGTGACCCACGAGACGTGCTGGGTTTGATTCCCGGCACGGGCAGGCAGGTTCCCAGTCAGCCGCGGGTCCAGCAGTAGGTATGTGAATGACGTCTTCGCGGTGCCTTCTCGCCATTTCTTGTTACTATTCGCAAAATCCAATCGAGCTTTATTTTCCAATTCTATAAACATCGATAGATTTTTCATCCAATCATCTGTTTTTAAAGACTTCTCCAATTCTATACTGTAAGCTGTAAATGATGTGTAATTTTAAAATCATTACTATGGATATAGTATATCTAGACTACCAAAAGATATATACAAATGAAAGCAGCAACTTAAATGTACCTTTACGCAATAGATGTTCAGTCGTTTTACTCGGTAATTTTAATATTTTCAATACCATATTTGAACCGATAATTTTATAAAAAATTCTTAAAAATTTTCAAACTGACATTAAACAGAAATGTTTTTGATTGATATTTCAATTATGGCATTTTTTTAACACAATATGTAATCGTGATATTTCGATATCGATTATAAATAACAAGCAAAACTTTTTGGAAGTTGTGATGAAATTAGTTGAAAAAACAATGGCACATAATGAATTCAGGTGTTTGTATGAAATTGCAATCTGATAGTGCTATAACTATCAAACGAGGAAAAGTTTTTATACCGCCCGAAGATGTCCAAAATGCTTTACTAATAAATAATCGAACAATATCTCCTCAAAACTCAGAACGCTTGTAATATCGTATATACTTACTTTACTATACTACTATATTACTTTAATATACTTACTTTTTCCTAGTTCCTTTACAACAATAGGGTTTTTCTTCAATGCCTGAAGCTTCTTCAGATACAATGTTCTTGTAGTGTCTTGTATGGGACCGGGTTTGAAGCCAAGCTTCTCCAGTTCAGCTCTCAAAGTATCATTATCATATTCCATTGATGATGGCAGCGATGATGCTACAGACAGAATTGTTTGGTCTGGGGTGTTTGAGTCCACTGTTTCATCTACTGGCAGCCTGAAATCATTTTATTGAAAAAGTTATAATATAGATCATAAAAGTATAAGTATAAAAAAGAGTTTATTGTAATAAAAGAGTTAATGTAAGTGCAGTCATAATGCCATGATAAAGAAACCGTCCACATAATATTCTACTAATTAGCTGGTGCCCCCTTAATACCTTTATAAAACAAATCTTTTCTTAGTGCACTCCAACACTATATATTGAGGAAGCCCTTCACATATTTTCAGGTTTCTAGGTCCATTGGTTTAGGCTGTGTAATCTCTGTCAGTCATGAATTTATTAAATAGACAAACTGATATTATGGATAATTGAACAATTGAAATAAAATGAAAAGTGTTTATTTCGTATTAGGAACCAAAAGCTCAGTTATCGAAAGTCAAAATTTTACAATACAAAGTCCCTACTTGAATTATAAATTTACTAACAATATATAATATATATATATATATATTTAAATGAATTATTTGATAAAGTCAAACCACTTATTTGATAAACAATTGGTTCAAAAATAGACTAAAAGGATGGAATACAGAATAATAATTATTCCACGCAGATGTAACCGCAAGAAAAGCTAGTGAGTAAAAATAAAGTCTGAAGGAGACAACATATCAGAATAGCTGAATGTTCAGGTGATAATGCTAGAGGAAACGCATCTGACAAGCAGATGGTGAGTGATAGGGATAGAAAGTGGATGTGGGTGAAGGGAGAGAGAGACGTGGATTGCAAAAATGGAGATTGTGTAGTAGACAATACGAAAGATAAGGGAGTGACTGCACAGTTAACTGTTGAAAGGGAAAATTGGAGGTAAAAAACTATGCAGATAAATTTTGACTTTAGAAAAAGACAAAATAATTCGGTAACATTGTATTTTTAAGCGTTTAAAATCTACAGTACACGATATCAGGGAATGTCGTCTAACGTGACTAGAATTCGTGTCCCGTTAAAATAATTTTATGTCACTGCTCGATGACGTGATCGAAATTAATGATGTAACTCCGCTTGACACATATCAAACGATGACACTCTACTTTTGTATACTGTTAACGGCGGCTTCTATCGATATTAAGTTATACAACGTGATTAGTTTGTGCCGACGTTAAACTTACACACTCGTAGGACTCGTGACCAGGAATGTAGGATTAATAAAATTTTTCGCTGAATGCTAAAGAGATTTTTTTTGTCAAACTAAATAATAAAAAACAAAACCAAAAATAAACAAATTACTATTAATACACGTTATCACTCAGTTCTTGTTATCCTGTTATAATCACTTCGAGCTCTTTATTTTATCCCCCAATACGACGAGGTCAAATTGTTTGAACGCGTGACCGCTACGAAGTTCTAAACGACATTCAATATTCGCTCGCACTCTTGCTACATAATAACATTATAAATTAGACGTATTTTTCGCAAAAAAAAAACACAAATTATTTTATAGCAATAAATCAGTTATAGGCGTGTAAACAAATGCTGTGTCGAGTTGACAGATGAGACGATGTCACGATCAAACTGGAAAATATATAAAATTGCACAAAGTACTAATAAACGATGATGTGACAAGGCAAATGACAATGTACGTTT
>DWJZ01004640.1:0-15088 GCA_018249125.1 Asbolis capucinus
GACCTGGGTGGGAATCGAACCCACGACCTCTGGTGTAGTAGTCAGGTTCACTAACCACTAGACCAACCGGCCTGTCATATATATTTTTCCGCCGGGAAATAAAAAAATTTCTTCCTTGAATTGGAGCTAGTTACGTATATTATGGTTGTTTTCCTTTGTATTTGTGACAGACGTTTTGAATAATGGCGGTACGCCTCTTCCATAAAAGAACGCTCTTTTACGAATATAGTATTTTAAATAACGAAAGCTTTTTAAGGGGCAAATAAAAATAAATCTGAATATAAAATTCTAAAGTATTGAGTAGAAAGACAGATGTATAATCTTTAATATTTTATTTTACAATAGTTTCCTTTAAGCCTAACCTTGCTAGTAAAGTTCCTGGCAGTGTTTTTAATGTAATATTTTTTTTAAATTGTAAAATTTCTTTTGTATCTTAAAATTTTTTGTGTTTAAAAACAATATATTATCTCACACGTAAAATAACTGATGCAATTAGTAAAAGATGTTTAAATATACACCACAATAGTATTTGGATTTCAGTGCCAGGGGCTACTGTCGGTAATGAGTCTCCCTCACTTAACGAGTACAGAGACGAGTAAATTGTTACTAAGCCGTGAGAGTCGAGTGAATGAACGATGTAAAACGACTGGTCGAGGACACTGGCACAGCCGAGAGAGCTGGTGAACGAGAATTGTAAAGACGACAGTGTTCATAGATACCAAGCACCCGGCCGAGGGTACTGGAACTAGGACAAGAGAGCTGGGTAGACGAGAACTGTAAAGACGACAGTGTTCCCAGATACCAAGCACTCGGCCGCAGACACTGGCACTAGGCCAAGAGAGCTGGGTAGACGAGAACTGTAAAGACGACAGTATTCACAGATACCAAGCACTCGGCCGCAGACACTGGCACTAGGCCAAGAGAGCTGGGTAGACGGGAACTGTAAAGACGACAGTATTCAGAGATACCAAGCACTTGGCCGAGGATACTGGAACTAGGCCGAGAGAGCTGGTGGACGAGAACTGTAAAGACGACAATGTTCATAGAAACCAAGCACTCGGAGGGCTCCATCTCGCCACTATACTCGTTTCGTATGAGAGCCGTAACACGTGTCTAAGAAACATATGTCTAAGTAAGACAGTACTTATTAAAAATGTTGATTATATTTATTTTTATAATTAACGTTTGAGTGTAATTAACACTTAAAATTTTATTTATTGTAAATACTATTCTATTAAAAGCAACTTTATTGTGATCTTCGTAAATGTTATATTAAAGTGTTTAGATAAATGTGAGGTGTAAACGAACACAGAAATGGTTTTAGCAAATAATTATAATGTGAGTAAAAATTTGTGTGTTTCATTTCCCGTTCATAGTGTTTATTCCTCTGATTGTAAGCCATTGAAAAAGTTAAGCAACAGCAGGTGCCGTCGGTAGGATGATGGGTGACCGCTAGAGGCAAAAAATTCATGAACGCTTCCGTACTTCGAAAGGCACGTAAAGCCGTCGGTCCCGGTTGTTGTCGTTAGATAGCAATCGTTAAGCCGTGTTGCAGGCCTTCGAGCGGCGTCAAATCTTCCAGCACATCCAAACATCAAAACTTCCGCCAATCCGCATTGGAGCAACGTGGTGGAGTATGCTGTATGCTCCTCAGTATGAGAAGAGACCCGTACTCAGTAATGGGCTATCGATGTGTTGAAGCCAATTCTCCTAAATATACAGTCTACCATTTAAACAAAATTTACACAAGATCATAACAATATTATGGTAAATTATTCCCTCCTCAATTCCGTGATTTTTTCATAGTCAAAGTCAAAATTCATTTGTTCACATGGGTGTTAAAAATACACTTATGACTTACACTTGGACAGGCCGGTTTGTCTAGTGGTTAGCGAACCTGACTGCTACGCCGAAGGTCGTCGGTTCGATTCCCACCCGGGTCTAACGTTTCTGTAAAGAGCATGAAAGTTTGTTCTGTGTGTCTGGGTGTAAATATCTACATATGTAAGTATATATTTAAAAATATATATGTATGTTTATCAGTTATTTGATCACCATAGTACAAACTAAACGCTTAGTTTGGGATCAGATGTGAGTTGTTCTGAGATATAAAAAAATACTTATGAACGTCAACATTTTTTTTGAACCACCGTTTCGGAAAGGTGCTCGAAACAAAATGTACAAAACCAACTATTTTGGTAATTTTCGAGAAACGATTTAATGTGCTGTGGAAAATTATCGACACCCATACAAATTGCCAGACAATTGAAAATGAGGTAGGTGGTGCATTGGACGGCTCTGGCAACCTGGCAATGTGACTTATTACAACTTTGCCAGATGTAGAATAGAAATAGAGAAGGGTGATAGTGATTTCATCATCATCATTTTCTTCTTCAATTCACTAGTTATGATGAAATTTAAATCTTGTTACAAAAATTCTAAAATATTGTTTCTAAAATAGAATTCTCTGACTGTCTCGGGAATGTTCTAGGAATTATAATACTTGAAGTAGAAATTATAATAAAACTAAAACGTAATAAGGACACGCTAGTAAAAATAGATCAGAAATAGAGAAACAGAACATTAATCGAGATATAAAATATATAAATAACAAAGTAAAATAAATAGAAACCTATGTTACAAATAGTTGAGAGAAAAATAGAAATATAAATAAAAAACAGAAAAGAAAGTATGACGTAGAATTGTAAATACAGAATTTGGCCGGTCTAGAATACCAACTGACAAAATCTTATTAAAGTCCAGAAGTTAAGTTAAAGTCCAGAAACCTCCACGCTGAGCCGAATCCGTCAGCAACGATGAACATAGAGACTGGAGCCTAGGTGAGTGGAGCTTCTAACAACTAAAAGTAATATAATCTAATAGTAATATAATTATATATTAGTTAAACTTAAGCCTCGGATCTAGTCTTCCATATTAAATTGTAAATTTAATTACGGAACTTGAGAGGCACTCAAGACTGTATTATACTCTACGGTTTCATAATTTAGAGCAATATGACTAGAAATAATTTCGGTTTCATACACAAGTGGTTTAGTTAAAATTATCAAACCAAGATAATTAGCGTAATTAAAATCTTCTCGTTTATGTAATTTTAGAATTTACTAATACAACTATTAAAATATACATATACATATTTACGTATACATATTACTATCGGTTATGTTTTATGGTTAATCCGATAAATAATAACATGTACCACTCAATAGGATTGTCCGGACATTCAAGAATATTTGTAACAATCATGACATCGACTTATTTACAAGTGACATTCAGAAATTTCGTAGGGTAAATCCCTATTAAATATTAATGTCATTTCTTCAGATTAATTTGTATAATTATTTTAATTTATATCATTATTAATTAAGATTTAATTTATAAAATTATTAATACTATCATTTTTGTTATTTTTATCTCAATTATCTCCAAATATGGTAATATCAACATGTGGTTCTATGTTTTTAATTCAATGTTTAATTATATTAACGTAAGCACTAATTGTTAACTCGCCGAAATACATATATGTATTTTGTCGGCACCTATAAGTGTAATAGCAATAAGCATTAAATTTATTGTTTGCACAGTTTTTTTTGTAAATGGCGTATATTATATTGGTGCTCAATATATAAATAAATAACACAGTTAAATCCACTAAAATTTCGCTTAAAATTGTGAATTTTACATCGTGTGTTTTAACTGCTGTGTGATGAAAAATACATGTGTAAAAATGTAATCGTTAGCAATTCTCAACGTGAAATTTGTCAAATCACCTACCAGCTATTTTACAGTTAAACAATACGACTACACATAGTAACATTTAGTTTACGACCTCAGAGTTGCGAGTGATTTAGTTTCGAAACCACATAATACTATGTCGCCGCAAACCAACTTGAGATCGAAATCGTACTTGTAATATCCGACAACTTGTCACATAATAATTGAATTTCGAAAACTCCTTACTAATTCACACCTAAACTACTAATTTTAATGAAAATTGGCAGATATAGGTTTGACGCGGTTGAAAGTTCGTAATCGTCAAATATACTTTGAATCAACTTTGAATTTATTGCATTTATGTTCATGATAAATAATGAAGAAATATGTATTCCTGTAGCGGATTTGAAATATTTATGTGCAAGGCCTCAATAATGAAATGAAAATTCGTCCACGCGGATATAGGCGGAAAAAGGCATTAATAAATAAAAAGTTACACATTCATATCCCATTACAATATTTTTTTGTGTCACGGGAAGTACGTACAACTCTGGCAGGGTATCGAACCCCAGAGCCTTAGCTTCGTAAGCAGGTCAACTAGACTATACGTATAGTGGAGAGTGAGAGGTTGGTACTGGAGCGTAAGAAATGGTTATGGGAGAGATAGGTGAATTGGAAATGTTCTTTCAAAGATTGCAATGTTACAGGATTAAACAAGTGTAAAGTGGAAATTATATGAATATTCCGGCGATGTGGGATAGGGAGCCATTTGAGCTTTGCAAGGAATTCAGGGTCGTGGTCATATGGATTTGCTTAGACCAAATATGAACCTGATGCCAATATTTTGAACTCTTGAGATAAGATGGCAGATGTCGGCATAGTCAAGAATAGATAGAAGTACATAACACAAAATATTCTCAATTACATTATATATTGAAAATTAGCACATAGCAAAACTCGGACTGAACCATTGAACCAAATATCTGTCATGCCTCTCGACGTCATTATTTATAATTCGAACGCTGACTATATAGTTTTTTTACTCACTAACCTCAACCTTATATGTAATAGTCTTTATTATAATAGAATTATGCGCGTTAGCCCCGAACAGTTTACTCTTGGTCTACTTAGCATTTAATCATTTTTGCACCGCACTGGACTATAAATTTTATTCAGTACATTGAATTTTTATAGAGCTAAATGTCGTATCACACTAGCGTACTGCGAGCGAGTTGAAAACAAGATAGCGGCGAATTCGCCACGAATTCTCACTGGTATGCTAGGTTCGCTTCGATGTAGTTTTAGAGGATTCGACTTAACTTTATGTTGCCTGAAGACCACCAACATGACTTACCTAATGCTACCTAACGATAACAATGTTAAGAAAAGAAGGCCAGAAGAAACGCTTTATGAGAAGAAGAAATAGCAAAGGATTTTACTTTTGTTTTTTAAATAACGTAGGTACTCACCTTAATGAATAAAGCAAAACCTAAAAAGATTGTGGTATGGAAAATACCGAACACAATATTTAATCTGCCGTCTTGCCGTCCGGTCTTCACCTCCCACACCCATGATCTCCTTGGCCATGACCAATTGGCCCATGAAATCATTTCCTTCCTTATGTACACTCGGATCCACCAGTTTTCTTTAAATCTATTAAATCTCAAGTCTAGGCTCTATATGTTCAACACGAATCTTGGTCTGTTTTTCCTCCATTCCATTCTTCTATCCTCTATGACATTAATATATACCCCATTCTTCTATATTGAATATGTAGTACACCCTAACTTGAATCTTTAACTTGGAAGCCCCAGGTTCCCTGGAAGACATCGGTTAGTGATTGTTATGGGACCAAATGTTATTATATAATAATTTGTTAGTCTTTATTATATAGTGTGTCTGGATCATAATTCTTGATAGAATGATGATGATAGATTGATAATGACAGATTGATATCTGTCATTGTCAATCTGTCATTATCAATCTGTCATTGTCAATCTGCCATTGTCAATCTGTCATTTGTCATTCATTAAATCTAAAGTCATCTCTCTTGTATGTATCATATCATGTCTGTCTGCCGTATATCTATTACCAGTAACAAAATCAGTATTTATCTCAACAATCGTTTTTATTATTGACAACCCAAGGTCAGATTAACAAAGCCACAGCAGCGATAAGGCCGCCTTTTACGCTCCTTTTGTTTTTACCCTTCTATGTTTTTATTATCTGGTGGTGATTAAAAGTATTACTTTTTAAAGCATAACACATCATCGCCCTTCATCTCTCTTCTATCGGAAATAATTTTATTTCTTAACTCCTATATTTAGTTTTTAGTCATGCTGCTATGCGTATGAATACTTATAATACCTACATATATCATAGTGTCCTTCACCAGAACTTCAATGGTTTTTTGTGCCTTTGGGTAATAAGTGAAAGATTAATTCTGACTTACACTATATTGAACCAATAATTCGTAACTCGCGGCGAACATGGTGTGAATTCGTCCGAACTCGCAATTCGCCTGTGTAACACCGTTCTGAGAATCCAAGTCAAATTATAAAGCGCGAATATTTCCAAACCAAATGTGATTACCACCGATCATTTTCTGCAGACGCTCCTTCCTCTAATCTTTGAGATCTTCCATTTTTTCAAGAAGATCCCAAATTTTTTCTGACACTTCTAAAAATATTTACTGCCAGTCGCGTCTTTCAATTAAGTCATATTATGCCGAGGTCAAGTCGGCGTTTAACTTACATTTCGAATCTCACATTTGTACAACTAATCGAAAAAATAATTTGGGTGTTGCCTTAAAAAAAGGACGCGTAGCTAAGATTTCAGTGACGCTGTGGAGAGAGGAGTTTCGGTTTCGTTTCCCGACAGACCCAGATACATATGTATGAGATGTAGATGTAGATTCAGTTAAGGGCGTAAGTGATGTGGCGGTGAAGTGACGTCACTTGAGATCACGTGAGGTCATTATCTACATCACCATGTAGAACCATATAGAAAATAAACGTTTTCATTTGTATTTATTTTGTCTATGTCATCAGCAGCAAATGAAATCTTTGTGTGTGGGTATGAGGGTGTTTGTTTATTTTATTTTCAGAGTGTAAGGTTAATCTGCTAAAAGAAAATGTAATCTTGTTCAAAATATAGTAATTTATAGAATCCGAAACACATTATTAGTGGATTTTCAAAAGCTATGACTGTAATATTTGCTGTTATAATCTGTTACTAATATTGTTTTTATAAAAGTGATAGAGTGTTTGTATGTTTCTCAATCACGTACTATATATATAACGATGTCGTTTTGATTGGTTTATAGTATTGGTGTTTAAAATAAGAATAAAATAAAGTATAGTATAAATAAATCAGTTTTTACGCGATGAAATCACTTGTAATGAAATTATTACTGTTTAATTCGTCTTAGGAACCACAAGCTCACTTAACGAAAGTCAATTATTTAGTTTTTATGAACAAAATTTGAAATATAAAAAAAACACCTACTCTTTTTAATAACTTTTACTAACCCGATCGGAACTTGGAGCAAGGCGGATCGCTTCCATGCATCGTTGTCATTTAGATATCCAATTGCTATAATATCCCTTAACATTGAGTTCAGATTTTACACGTTTCTTGAAATTTTGACCTTGTGGTTGTTGATTGAATCCATTTCTCTACTACTTACTACATCCAATTGTTCTGAAGAATTTCTAAACTCGCATTTACCCAAAAGCCTTGAGCGCTTCTGTACTTCGGAGATCACGTAAAACCGTCGATCCCTTGCTACCGTTAAGCCAAATCGGAGGCCTTCTAGTGCCATAAAAACCTCCGATCGGCCATAAAATTCTGCACTGTCTTCTTGGTAGTTTGTGAATTACACTCGAGTTAATTTTCTTTGAGATTTAAGTATAACAACTACTACACCCAAAAAACAATACATTTATAAATTCTTTCACAATTTTTTCCAAATTGCACTGACAAAGTAAATCTTTTTTTTCTGTTGTAGATTCCACAAAAGTATGTTAGTTCATTAGTCCTTGAAACATGACTAAGCAGAATGAATTCCAAGCAGAATCCGATCATAAGAATATTGTAAGGGATCGGCGACTTACGCACCTAATGAGAGTTGGTCGGTTCTTTCAGGTCATCACAGGAATCTTGGCCCAGGGTATGAAAATATGTTATTTAACCGTACCACAGTACAAGAATCTTGAATCTTGAATAAGTCGTCAGCGTCAGTGTTCCCGTTTAGTTACAATGTAAAGAACTTCAAGTCAAGGGTGAAGAGGCTATTACTAAATTAGTACGATCTAAAACCACATCGCCGCTTACGATCAGGTATTGGTCCAGCACTAATTTGGCTTCAACCCACATGCTGAGGAGGCCTAGAGCATACTCCACCACGCTGCTACAATGCGGATTGGAGGAGGAAAGCGCAAATTTTTTAAATGTAAAAATATATATATTGGTGGGTCTAGTAGTAGCCCGGGTTGATTCATTTTAGCCGTCTTAAATCGATTTAAATAATCGAGCTGCACTTGTCTGTGGAAGGCACTAAAAACATATCCAATGATTTCGAGTGCCATAAAACCTATAGACACTTAGGTTGGCTATTAATCCCTCCACCAATCCTCAGGTTGGCTATTAATCCCTCCACCAATCCTCAGGTTGGCTATTAATCCCTCCACCAATCCTCAGGTTGACTATTAATCCCTCCACCAATCCTCAGGTTGGCTATTAATCCCTCCACCAATCCTCATTAGAACAGGGTGATGGAGTATCCTGAGTATGAGAAGAGACCCTTGCTCAGTGGGTCATCAATGGATTGAGGCCAGTAAATCCAGTAACAGACCCTGGATTCGATTTGCATTCGCTCGAAAACTTTACACTTGCAAAAAAATGCACTGGAGTTGCCAGGATACTCTAGGCCCTACGCCGTAGCGATGTGGAGAGACCTCAGTAATGGTCTGTTAACGGGTTAAACCCATCATGGCAACATCGCAGGTAATCTTTAAATCCAATACCAAAAAGATTTTGACGTAACAATAATTTAATAACGTTACGTATTGGAAATCGAATCCACGTTAATGAAGTCCCGAGCTCGAAACTTTAGTCATTCCATTTTTGAGAACTTTCAGTTCAAGGGTAGATGTGACTGAAATTTGATTTAATTGGTGGCACAGCCACTGATGTAGGTCACGGTCTGATTACTAAATTCACCCTTTCATTTTTCAGTGTTTAACGAATGAAGAATTCATGAATCGTTTGACGGTCAGACGAAGAAGATATTAAAACTTGGTTTTGCATACCTGATGTTTGCGATTTTAACACAAGTCCTCTGTAGAGTACGTTACATAAGTAAGCAAGATTAGGAGTCACGAATGCATAGACAAACCGACAGATACAACTTATAAAATATATATTAGAACATTTTCATTATTAAACTATAGTGCAAAGAAAAACTAAATCTCGACAATTAAGCGAATTGAGTTTTATATCACGTGAAATATAGGTGCGTTTATTTGAATATTATCGTATAAAATTACATAGAAGCTTACAAAGATGTAATAGAAGAAGTTACATTGCTCACCTAACCCCTTGTTTATTTTTTAAATTTACACGCGGCTACAGGGGCGCTGCCAAATTGGGGTTCCGTCGATATCTATGATACAGTCATTTATTTAGAATATGGTTATGTTCATATAACATTAACCAATTATATACCATGGATTCAATAGTTGAACTTAAAAAAATATATCTCTATAGTAGACATAGGTATCTTCATTAATATGAAAGTTTGATTACATATTTACCGAAAACAATGGAATATTTTATTTGTAACTGAATATTGTAAGAAAATTTAATATTGAAGAGAAATCTAAACGATAGTCTTAATGTTATGTAATGAAACCGAATTGGAAGAGATAAGCATTGACCGGAACAAAAGAGTCAAGGCCTAATTTTCCGCTGCTTGTTAAGTATGAGTTAACTAAATAGTTACATGTAAAAATTAGAAGTAGATTAATTAAGTATAAATAGCAATCAAGGGAAGTGCTAAATCTGGGTAAGCAATTGGTATCTATAGCGACATTAACTGTCTCCAGACACACCAATAACATATCACTGCAGAGCGAGCGACAGAAAAAGATTGGAAAGAAAGGTGATCGAAGGATAGGGCGGAAAATAAAAGAGCTGGCTCTCAAGCCTCCATCTGAAATATATACGACTTTCACGATTGACCCAAGCAAGATGGTCATAGCCAGGTAGGCGGGCGTCGCAAAACTATACTAATCCTTCCACAAAGACCTAGCACCGAGCAGCTGACTTCTATACGCTTTTTATGACACTAATGCAGCAAGTATTATGTTTTTTATCTTCCAGCAGCTGACATACAGCTGATTACAAACACTTTTTCTGTACCTACGTAAAATAATGTAATCGCTACGAGACAATATTCCTTTATGAATACAGACAAACCAAGTACTTAATATTATACATGTGTTTTTAGACTAATATCGTCGCGGATAGTAAACATTTTTAATGCAAACGGGTATAATAATAAATACATCATGAGAACTGGTTTGAATTTCAAACATTTACTTAATATTATTATTCATATTTACTTATTATTCCTGAAATTTAAATAAAAATGGCGTCCATATAATATTCTAGCATAATAGCTAGCTGTAGGCTATACAATACCTACTACAAAACCGTTAAAGAACCGTCGATTATTTATTAATAATATTATTTTTCAGAATTTCTTATTTAACTAGCAGTACATGTTTGTACAATAGTATATTTGTATATTTTTTGTTGTGTTCGAGACAAATTTTACAAGCTTAATTAGACGAACTTCTTACAATACGGAACTGAAACTTTTCACCCTGATGACAAGTTTGTTTAATGATGACCGTACATTATTGGCTCCAAACAAGGGAACTCCTCAACGGTTAACTATACAGTTGTGAAATTTTATGTTTTTTCGTATTAGGGCCCTATAATAAAATCTTGAGTTTCTTAATATCTTAATAAGGCTATTTTAAATCTTTAGAAATGTCTGTCATCTGTCAAATGTCTGTTAAATGACACATCTGTCAAATTATAGTATTCCCATAAAGGTGTTCTCCTTAACCTTAACATTAAGGCACTGTTTAAACAATTATCGGAAAATCGGGCCTGAACAGAATTAAACGCAAAATGTTTAAAATAGCTTCTGATTCGAGAAGCACGCCCAGTAACCACATTCATTTGAATTTTTAAACAGACAATTGTGAATAAAGAGATTTCCCTCTACTGAATAGAATTTATTGGTATGTAGATAAAGCGTTAATTCCCCAGCTTATTTATGTTAAAGTTAAACAAGGTCTTGTCTCAGGGCGGTATCTTGGGGCCTATTTTCTTCATTATGTGAGTTTAACTCCCACCAGGTTACGCAACCGGTTTTAGAAAATAAAGATACATTACTATATAAAACGATCAATAATATGGTGATAAATAACCAAGAATTTGTCGCTATCCATCCAGATCTCAAGATATATCTTTCTACAAGCATCTTATAACCTTCAATGTTCTGGCATAACAATTTAATTATGATATAGACCATAATGTCTGTCATATAATTTTTTATTTATTAATTTCCGTTTAATATTTTTTCATTTTCATAAGTAAATAGGACTTGGCTACCTAAAATATTGAGTATTTGTTGTCTATAATTCGTAAGGCACTGGGTATGTTCTTATGTACAGTACTAAATAAGTGTCAAATGTTCTTTCCGTTACCCATCCGTAAAAATAAATAAATGACGATATGCTGTATGGGGCAAATGTGATTTGCCTTAAATAAGTTACATAAATCAGGAATTTAAGTGCAAAAGTAGTTTATTTTATTGTACATTAATTCGTAAGTTATAGACATTAGTCCTTAGTTGATAGACATATACCAACGCGCGATTTTTGTAAATCTTATTAAAATACACCTTGTAACACATTAATTTGATCTATCCCATAATAAAACTTTAGCACTTAAGTATGTAAGTGTATTAAAATATGTTTTTTGCAACATCTCTATACAATTCATCAGTACAGCCGGCTTTTTCCTATAATATCGTGCACGGATTAAACACTTCTTTCGAATCATTGAAATCCATTGCGTAGTTTAAAAGATCTTAACGAACAAGAGGAGATTACAACAAAGAGAGGGAACAGATTAGTCATGCTATGTCAAAAAGCAAAAACAATTCCGTCCTTCCCTTGCCATAAAATAGTTCGATCTTGAGATACCGAAAGAACATTTAAAATGTTTCTTTTGTATATGAAAGTTAGCGTGTGTCTATGATCTCGCTTGATCTGATCGGTAATCTTTGTAGTTATAGCACTAAAGGGAAGGTAAAACTTGGTAAAAGCCTTTTCACTCGTGACTTGAAAATATTTACATTATAATCGGCCGGGAACTCCAGAGCTCTTTATCACGCGGGCAATTTATTCCAGTCCTGAAGGAACGTAAACATGAACAGTACGCATGATAAAAGACGAAGCATAGTACTTTTTGGGTGCCGGTGGGATATCTACAATGACGAAATGGATACCAGCCGTGCGTCGGCTCGTTCGATTGTGGAAAGGAGATGGGATAATTATATCGTGCAATTCCTGCGCACACTCTCTGAAATTTATCCTGTAGAATAATAACAGAAATGTAGTAATTAAATATGAAAATAGTCAGAATATCAGAAAACAAACTAATTTTATTTGTGAAGTTTAAAGCAAGCGCTCCTAGCATTATCCGATACTAACATGTTGAGACTTATTTTACAAAATTTACTTCTAACAGTCCTTTGACTATATCTCATTGTTCTATGGAGGATATGATTGTTAAGAGAAACGTTTCTTAGCGTGTGACGGGGTTTTGTGTCTTCATTTGAGAAACAAAAAGTTACTTAACCCGATGTTGAACAAAAATAAATTGCTTTAAAAACTTTAGGACTTTGAAATTTAAAATAATCATAAATTCTTATAAAAATCATGCATAGTACGGAATATGAGGGGTATAGTCCACCACGCTGGCCAGGTGCCGATTGATCGACTTCACCTTCAAGAACTTTTTATGGGACTCTTAGGAGTGCAAGTTTCCTGAAGATGCTTTCTTCATCAAAGTGAGAGAATAACTTTGAAAATTAGAGGTCGCAGGATCGGAACACAGGACTCCCATTGGAGAGACTAGCATTCAAACCACTAAGCTTGATAGCAGTGATCTGCTATCTCTAATCATATCGTCAAATAACTATTAAGTTAAAAGATACTATAACTTCTTCATAACATATACTGCTGTTTTTTTAACGATAATTAAGTGTTGTCATCATTTTCTGAGATATCAGGAAAATTGCTTCGACCCCATTTATAACTTGCCACAAAAAAGTAGACCGTAAATCATTAACAACAAAGACGATAATTAACTCACCATCGCATTACGCACGTGACCGGAGCCTCTTGTTAAGACTTAACGAAAGATTGGCTTTTCTAATAAAACCTTTACGTCGTACAAATGAATTTGTGTTTTATGTACTAAGTTTTAAGGTAAGTTTTAGAAAAGACTTATAATTTGAGGAATATTTTTTAAGTCCCGTCTTAGGACCATAGGAGGCATGACAATTTCTAGGTGGATATTTAGTACTCAGACTGATGGATAGAGAGATGAAATAAAAATAATTATTAATTAGCAAAGCAGTGACAGTCCAGCGGTTCGAATATAAGTTTCTCGAACGAGAAGACCAATCTTTTCGATTTCTTTTTCTTTCTTTTTTCTTCTCGTAACTTAAGCGTACTGAAATTCTATTACCATTTGCTTCATAGAAACATCACACGGAAACCCATGCGGCGGAGACTCCCCTGTCTGTGAATTCTACCAATAACGACATATCTAATTGCGCAGTCACTACAAATTAGCTTCAAGTAGGTATTCCAATGACTTCTCACGTGCAATATGTCATATCGCGATGTCGCTGTCGAATATGTGAACAGATATTACAGTATGTAAGGATATTCAGAACTATACTCGATATCATGACAAATCGACTTATCGAAATGTCAACTCGACTACTATATTTACTGGCGCATGAAATTATATTAACATTACCGAACAGTGTGTTTTCAAAACGATGTGTTATTTTTGTATCGACATTATAAAATTTCTGGTCCTTCGTCAAACATTTTGAAACAGGTTTTGTGGGTCCTTTAATTAGTCCTATGAATCAATTTGTATCTGTCTCTGTATTCGTCACGAAACTAAAAGCATGGATTCCCTGTGTTGCGGGTACACAACACGCACACCCGTGTCCTGAGAACAAACGTTCATCTGTCTATACCTAAACCTAAAATTTAAACCGGGCTCCGTCGTTTCACTGCTAAAGACTAATAAGGCGAAAGGGTTTTTAATTAAGTAAAATAATCACGCTAATAATTCTTGGACCCAGATTCTGACCTAGAGACAAGAAACCCGGATGGAGCTAGCTAACCTCGTTCTGGATTTCATTAATGCATTTTTCGAACCCAGGTCCTCCCGTTCTTACCTAAGAGCATAGGGGCATGGGATCCAAAGGGGGTAGCTAGCTTTTTTCTGGATTTAGTTTTTAGTTCATGCATGTTACGAACCCATGTCCTTGTTCGAAAGGCCAGCGTTCAAGCCGTTAGGCCAGTGGTTCCCAAAGTGTGCACTGCGGCACCCTGGTATGCTAAAGAAACTAAAGGGCGGCGCTGTGAGTCGATCCGCTATCATTATTGGAAACCACAAATATTCGTGGGTATTTTATTTTTCTTAAGTCTTTCTTTTTGTTTCCTGTTTCGATTCTTTTATAAAAAAATTGAGTTTCATATTTTAGATATTTTAATTTTTGTTCCGATCGCCCTAACCTAACTACTTTTATTGGAAGTGCCTATTTATAAATATCTTTGGACAACTCACATACGGCCGTCTGACCCCAAACTAAGCGTTAACTTGTACTATGGTGATCAGATATATTTCTAAATACGTACTTATATAGATATTTACACTCAGACACACAGAACAAACATTTCTGCTCATCACAGAATAATTTGACCTAGGTGGGAATCGAACCCACGACCTCCCTTCCCGCAATCAGGTTCACTAGCCACTAGACCAACCGGCCTGTGAATCATGTATGTATTTCTTTCGACCGTGTCTATTTCAAATAGCCAGGGCAGGGCGCCGTGACAATATACTAAACTTGTAACTGCGCCGCGGGTTAATAAAGATTGAGAATCCCTGCGTTAGTAAATAAATTCAAACATTACACTCTGAAGTGCGTAAAATGTTAAATTCTCGTACACTGATAATTGGG
>DWJZ01004641.1:0-15086 GCA_018249125.1 Asbolis capucinus
CGATATCATACCGTGTTTGTCGTTGAAGCGCAATTTGGTATTTACTTTTGCAATCGGCGTTCAATTGGATTCATCCGAAAGTCGTTCGTTAACAAAATATCAACTGCATTCTGATACTACAGAGAAGTTCTATCGCATTATTTAATATTATAAGAATAAAACAACATAATATGTACTTAATCTCCATCGCTCTTTTGAATCCCTCATCAAATGGGTTGACATTCTGCAGATCCTGAAACAGCCCCACCTCCTCGCAGTTCCTGATAAACCTCGTCGGGGTTGGGGTTTGGTCTGCTGTGGAAAAGATAAGCAAATAATAACTTAAACATACCAGTGCACACTAACACCCATGACTCGAGAACGTATATTTAACAGTCACATTGTCCTACAAATTGCGTGGTACCTAAGGTCTCGTGGTTACAGATTTTTTTAATGTGATAAGCAGGCAAACAAACAGAAGGTCATCTGATGGTGTAAGTGATCACCGTCGCCCATGGACGTTAACATCAGACTGGGGTGATACTAATGTTTCGCCTGCCAGAAAAGAACCAATAGAACCGCACAAGAAAGGAAGAGAAAGAAACAAGGGAATCAGTACATCGCTGAAGCAACTGGAATCAATAACGACATCAACTGATCCCCGACAGACCAACAATATACCACTTCAGGACGGGTGATAGAAGAAGAATGGGAAAGTCACAGTTCCAGTCACAATGTGAGGGGTACAGGCCAAAGTCCTTTACGTTGGCCAAGCGTGGATCGGTGGACTCACACATCTTTGAGAAATTTATGAAGAACTCTCAGGAGTGCAGGTTTCCTCACGATATTTTCCTTCACTGTAGCAAGTGATAATTAATTTGTGATACGGACAAAACTTTCCAACATGCTGGCCAACTGCAAATTGGTGTCTTTGGAAACTTAATGAAGAACTCTTAGGGGTGCAAGTTTCACGATATTTGATAATCATAGCAAGTGATAATCAACTTGTGACACACACATCATTTTGATAAATTAGAGATGCGCGCAGCTAAATATCAAACTACATACCTACAAACGCAGCTTTCTGCTCAATCCCAAGCTGCAACACCATATCATGTTTCTTGGTGTGGACATGCAAATGATCCTCATTAGTAAAGGTCATCCCACAGTCTGGGAGGCTGCAGGCAAAAGGTTTCTCTGGTTCCATTTTGATTCTGCTAAAAAATACAATCATCTATGTTGATAGAAAATGTAAATGCTGTTAGTAAAAATCCAAATTTTCAATAGAGCCTGGTGTTGTGTAAAACTGTTTTTAAAATTGGATGTGATATCTTGAAAACTATCATATGTCCGTGAAATATTACAACTGTACGCACAATAAAATGAAGAAATTGCTATTTATTTATTTATAGTAATAATAATATAATATGTACTAGTATTTAACCACTTTTTATGGTATGTAATAAAGTGTTATAAATATTTTACAAAGTTTATTTATATATAAATATATATAGTTTAAGGAGATTTTGTTCTCTTTTCAAAATTTGTTTATATTTTACGTTTTCTTCTGAAAATATTACATGAGGCAAATACTCTTTTACCCCCTTTTTATGAAAATTATGAGGCTAGAGGAAAAAAAATTCGAGCATTATTATAGTTTACATGGAGAACAAGAAGGGACCGCTAAAATTGCATATAATAATGCCTTGGAAATTTATTAAATCAATAAATAAAAACATTACGCACACTACCAGTAATTTGATACAAACTTTGGTTCGACATTTTTCAATGACAAAACCTTATATCGTTGAATTACGGTTGAATTTCAACCACAGAAAGGTAGTAGTCTATAGTAATAATAAAGCTGATTTACTGCAGTCTGTGGATAGAAGACACATTGAAGAAATCTTTTGGGGTGTTAATAAGGTATAAAACTGAAAGTAATGAATTTTAGAATTTTGTCATAGTATGTGTGTTTGTGTGCGTTAATCTAGAAATAGCTGATTTGAAAACCATTTTTGCAGGTGTATTGTAGTAATTTTGGATAATTTTGAATTCACATATGGGAATGTTTTGTATAAATCAGTCTGCAAAAAAAAAGACACAAAGAAACTTGTCCATGGATTTAATGGACCAATGTGAAGGAAGGGAAGTGGCTAGATTTAAGATATTTATTCTAAAAATATATTTGGTAAAGGTTTAGAATCATCTTGATTCACCTTGATTTTGCATAGAAGAGGAAAGAAGGGGTATGGGGAAGGGTAGAGGGGAAAGTGCTGATCCCTTCCACACTTTTTCCTCCCGTGAAAGACGCATAGTTTTTTTTATTGAATTTTGAAAATTTAATTTGGTAGGTATAAACTGTCTAGAACTACAAAATTCTGTCGGAAATACATAACAAAAGTGAAATTTTATGGACAATACAATTAAAATTACTATCATCTGTCACAGATGTTGACTCCTTCGTAATGACTGTAATAATAAATTAAACCTAACGTCGCGACCCAATTAACGAAAACTGAAAACTCTGAATTCACAGCAAATCTATTTTTTAATTGGCGGTTAAAAATTAAATTTAATCAAATTTAATTATATGATCAGTAATTGATTATATACATATCTTAATAAAGATGCCTATCAATTTGTTTTAAGACATATGCCCACTTATCAAATCAAATTTATTTTATCCACACAAATAACAATAAAATCACTCTATCACGGATGTCGATGGGTCCCCGCCTTAAATTATTACAGCGACCTAACAAACCTAAACTATCTTTTTTGTTTTAATAATGTTAGCTTTAAACATAAACAGGAGGGCTCGCCCCCTACCCAAACTGCCAGCGGCCCCCTGTTTCACTACTTTGGTAGGAATCTAATCCTGTAATTTCCCGAACATACATGGTTTTTACGAACATATGTGTGTTACATACATTTATTAACTATAAATTTTATGTAACAGAAAAGTACGATATTTCAGTAAAGAAAATAAAATTACGTATTTTTTAAGTAGCTATTAAAGTGTAAATTACTTATCGATAAATTAATTGATAATAGATTAAAAAAGTACACGCTAATAAAAAAGTAGCTATTAATTTAAAAAAAAGTGTTCTTGTTGTTACTTTAGTACACGAAATTTGTATGTGAAGTGTGAGTTTATCGTTATTTATGTTTTTCGTTATTTAGTGTTTCTATGACAGTGATAACTTAATCAAATTACGCCGTTTTTCCCGTATATTCCACTTAAGTTCGTTCTTTCAAATAATTCCATATATTTTATTGATAGGTGCTAGAACGAAAACTATTTATACGGCTGAACGATTCTTTCTTGAAAATTACTGCTTACATAAAGTGCACAAAAGTGTATCAAATTTCAGTTTTTTAACGATGTAGGAAGGTTCTGTTAGAGCATACAAGATTTGACTCGAACAAACTAACGAACATTGCATATTAAATGTTGTCATGTGAAAAAGAAGTGGCTATCGTTGCGGACAATTTTCAAACAAATACTTTTTTGGACACGTACCTTAGTTTTATACAGTTTTTCTTGTTGTTAACTGCTCACACACAAAATAAACAGACACTTATAAATAAACACACTATATTCTATCAATATAGCAATTCTCATTGAAAATACTCATACGTAGATAAGTGTTTAGATTGAACGATTTATGTTACAATTCCACAATGAAAACTCGAAATCATACTGTTGTCTTGCCCCATGGCATTTAAAAAAATATTAATATTGATTATTACACAGATTAAATGTATATAGATATAAAGCAAAATAAGAAAATGAAATAAATTACTATTCTCTTTCTATTACAAACAAATTTAGTGTAAATAGTGACAGATAGGTAACATGACAGGTATTTGACATTTATCAATTTTATCGAAAGCAACAGAAACAGTCAGGAATGAAAAGAATACGTTCATTTTAAACACCACTTTTAATAACATAAATAGTTGTAGCAACTTATATTATTTTTACAATGTAGGTAGTAGAAAGTTGCAAATGCTTATCCATTTCTCTGACAATAATTTACTTCATAACACGGCTTTATCAAACGTTGTATAACAAATGCTAGTGCAATATCGAATACTTAAGGCGTATTTTGTGATCTGTCAAAGGGGAAAGCAGTAATTTTTTTACATTTACCTAAAGACAAAATACCACAGCAGTACCCAGGTTTGTACAAAGTGAACTGTAGCTGTGGCCGCTGTTATATAGGGGAGACTAAGATGTCGACATCATAGCTCATAAAAGAACATATCACAACGGTCAGAAAGAATGAACGTCAGAAATCTGTGGTAAGACCTTCTTGAGTCACAACATAACATCTTCTTGAGTCGAGTACCAACCACTGGATTAAAATTCACAGCCCCCAAGTAATCTCCACGGAGCACCACTTTATCCCACGGGTAGTAAGAGGCAATAAAAATTTAAAACGCCTCCAAAACTCTGTTGCACCACAAATACTGTTTGAATATCTGCTGATTTAATCTAATTTAATCTAATTTAATTGATTAAATTAATTAAAAAAAATAATTAAAAAGAGAATAAATATATTTCTTTATATAAATTAAGTGCATGCTACATTTATTTTCTTCATTATTTTTCCATTCCCAATAACATCAATGATTGCTGTAGGCAACATAAATTGCTGTTTCAACATCCGTAAATTGCCTTATTTTCCATATAACATAAACATCTTTACTAAGTTTACTCGCAAGCGTTGTAACTTGGCGGGGCTCAGTAACCGTGCGCAAGCCAATGCACGGCGAAGTCAAGAGACTTCCGAGTGGAGCAGAGGTTTATCTGCAATGTCACTGCGTCCTCCGCTCTACTGCATCAGAAGACCCAGGGGACACAGTGACGTCACAGTAAAATGTTTTAGGTGCCCAACTTGGAAATGTGTATCGAGGGTAATCCAGGGATCTAGCCTGCCAAAAAAGACTACTACGACCCCATAAACGGGCTATAACAAGAACTCCGGCTTGGACTCGGACATTGCGCCCAAGGTGCATGCCCGGATGGAGAGAGTACCTCTCTTTCCAACGCCCAAAAACGGCCCTGTGTGAAAAGCATGTGGTCGATATGACCAAATGGACGGCGGCCAAAAAGGTAACTGGCGGTTCGAACTCTCCAGGTGATTGCCGCGTGTCATGTGCTCTTAAGGAGCAGGCTTGTGCTCAAATAAAGTTGATTAGGTATATTGCCACCAGCTCGGGCAATCTTAAGGGAACATTTGTCAAAGGTCTCAAAGAGGCTGCTGCCTCCATTGAAGAGATGGTCGCGGCCCTAGGCAGTACATCAATATCTGAAGAGACAGAACGGCTCCAGGCCACTAACAAACACCTTGAGGTAAAGGTAGCGGCGCTGGAGTGCGAAATAGCTGAGTTACGGACTGCAGTGATGCGGCCCGCGCCTTTTGCCCAGGTGGTTGAAGAGATCCAGCAGGAGGATGATGAGGCACAAAAACGCCTCATCCTTGACACCGTTAGCCCTGTTATTAAAGCGCGTTTTGAGGGAATTCATGGCCGCCCCCTGCCGGAGCCCAAAAGGCGCTGGCTACTGACAGGTGGAATGCAGTCGGCGCAGCGACAGTATCGTCCGATTCGGATGAGGAGCTCTGTGGTCAGCAAGACAGCGCAGTGGCGAAAAGTCCCACCGCAACTAGCCCCTGAGCCCACAAAAAGTAAAGTCACGAAAAAAGAAGAAGGTAGAACGAAAAAAAGGAAAGGAGAAGGAGAAGAGGGGAGCTAGCGCGCTCTCTCCGTCCGAACCAACGCAATCTACAGCCACGGCCGCTTCAGCGCCAGTGCGGCCAGCCAAGACTGTGGTGTCACAACCGGTACCAAGGGCGAAGCCTGCACCTCGGCCCACCACACGTACTCTACCTCCTCCCCCTGCGCCCCTGGATGCGGAGTGGTCTGTGGTGGTGAGACAGGGTAGTCAAAAAGAAAGCACCCGTTGGCCCTAATAACCCTACTGGCCTACAACCCGCTATTGCAGTGTTATCGCTGCCTTTAGGTGGAGAGGAGTTCGCTTTGCTACCGATGTAGCAAACCAGATCATAAGGCCGCCCAGTGCACAGCCACGGCTGCCAGCTGCGTGATCTGTACTGAGGCTGGTAAGCTTAAGTGGTTGCCGCTTTGTTCCCACAGGGAACGACAACCGAGCTCCCTGTATGGCCCCGTCAGAGGGGACTATGATCGGAGACTGGGAGGAAATCTCGGAAATATTGCGGGGTGAGTTTGGCGCGGCTATTGCACGATTGCGTGCCAAAAATACCGCCCCAGGCCCCGATGGTATTCTGGGACGAGCTTTGATCTCCGCCCTAGACGCCGCCGAAGTACTGGAGGACCGACTAAGGGGGCTCCTGAATGCTTGTCTCGTGCAGGGAAAATTCCCTATGGCGTGGGAAACGGGACGCCTAGTCCTGTTGAGGAAGGAGGGACGACCGGTGGATTTTTGTCGAGCTACCGTCCGCTCGTTGTGTTTGACGAGGCTGGCAAACTTCTGGAAAGAGTCACCTCTGACCGCCTTATCGAGCACCTCGAACGAGTCGGACCAAACCTTGCTAAAAGCCGATACGGGTTCCGCCGGAAGAGATCAACCATCCTCGCCATCCTGAAAATGAAGTTCCTGGCGCAGGATGCGGTCTGCCAGGGTGAGGTGGTCGTGACGGTGCGGCCGCCGCGCCGGGACAGTGTAGCGAGAACAGCAAATGGTGCCGCCTACAAAGCGGTAGGCGTCGACACCGTGTAGTTTCAGTGGGTTCAAGTCCCACATAGGAGCTTCTTTCCACATGTTAAAAAAATGGGTTCCCCACAGAGTTTACAGTCACCGTTAATTCCCAAAAATACTGTTATAAGCATAAGATTTTATCATTCAATTTAATCGTCTTATTACCGCTTTTTACATTTGACAGAGTAAACTCTACACATTTAGTTTTATTTGGATTTAAATGTAAGTTATCTAGCGTAAACTAACTTGAGATTTGAGCTATAGTACTGTTAACATCGTCAAAATTTACCTTATCTCTATTAGCTTTGAATATCAATGAAGTATCACCTGTAAACACTACAATATCGGCATGATAACTTATATAATATGGAAGGTTAGTTATATACATAAATTGAAAAAAGAAATGGACCCAAAATGGGTCCCTGGAGGACACCAATCATAGTTGCTGATCCGGTAGATTTGACACCATTTATATACACATTTTGAACTCAGCCACTCAAATATGATGATAGTAGTTGAATACTATAAAGACCCAGTTTAGGAAGCAATGTTTCATGTTCTACACAATCAAACGCTTATAAAAAGTTATGGGGTGACATATGATATAAAAAAATGTGTAAGAACCCATTATAAAATTAGATGAATGTAGGTATTCTCAATGCACGTATCCAAGGGGTCATGAGGGGTCATATTTTAATTAGTACTAGTTCAAAGTCAAGTCGGACTCAAAATATTTTATTTCCCTTCCCCTCACCTCCCCCATCTCTATAGCGGAGGCTGGTTCTGCTCCCGGGGGTAAGCATAGTAGGAACATAGATAGGTATAACAGGTGTCTGTATCGTGACGTTTCATCGACTTTCAAATTACAATCAATTATTTACTTCTAAAAAAACTTAATAAATAGATCCTTTTTTAAGTTAGTTAATAACATCCTTGTAATTGAACAAACTTATGTACTTTTGTTACAGAGAAAGGAACTTACGTAAATAGTAAATATAAAAAAATACAAACATTAACAAGATAAATTTATTCACTGTTTAAATCTCATATAAATAATAAAATTGCATTGTTAAACTATTCGGATATGAATGTATGGTCAACGCAATAAGAAAAGTGATGGATAACATAGCCACCAACACTGGCAATCGTATTTGAAATTTTATTTACATTTAAGATAAGTTGAATGGTATTTTGGAGTTCGATACACCTTTGACGCCGTTAGTGAAATACGAAGTATATCTTTCTGGAGTATATCCGTGGATCTTAACCGAGTGTGGCTGATAAGGGTTGGCTTCAGTCAAAAGGGCTCGATCAAAGAGTGGGTATATAGTCGATCTCTTCTTACGCGGAGAGTCTTGTAATTGTTGGTTGGGATATGGATCTACATATCGGCGTCCACTAATATCGCTGCCATCCGCTGTCGGGAATATCGTTGGCTAGATTAATAAAAATTAATGGTATAGTTAAGGTTACTGCAAGTTAATTACGGACAAAAAGCATTACTTATATTGTTAAACATTACTTAATTTTAGAAATACAATTTCATTAGTAAGTTCTACTATAAAACTGATGTTTTACCAAGATATCATACACTATTCTCACCATTGAACTAGAGTGCAGTGGTGTAATAGCTTATGATATCTTACTTTGCTTGCCTGCGCCGCGGTTGTTGAAAATTCCAGGTGCTGCTTGCCCCTGTGGCTCGTTCCCAATTGTGTTTTGTTGAATTCCAGCCATGCCTACAACTGCGGGGTTGGGATCATTTTGCTGACCTTTCCATGGCCTAGAAAATAATCAATTGTGGTATAAATTTACTTTCACATTGATATAATTTCGAAGAAGACAACTCTCAGTAACATTCTTACTTATCAGGGAAGAGTTCGCCAGGTTGACCACGAGTTTGAACAATCCTTTCACCGTTTACTTCTACAACACACCGTAACCTAGCACAGCAGGTTGGAAACTCTGTAAAGGCAAGAAGTAAAATTATTTAAGAAAAACTCCTTAATTTAACTTAATTCATTGATGTAAATAATATAGTTAACATTAATTCTTCAATACAAGGCTGATTGCTCTTACGTTCGATGATAATCTAAAAATAAGAATTCATTTTAATTCGCTCATAGTGACTTCACTTGTAACCATGTAATGAAAACTTATAACCTAAATTTAGCCCACTATATACGGTTCGTTTTGTATGAAAATTTATACTCGTCATTAGATCCAATGACAATATAATATATTCATGGTAATTATGCGTATTACATATATTTTATTGCAAGTTTTTCCCACACTTACCAACATTTTCATCTTCAATATATTCATGGCATTCTAAAGCATTTTCAGGTATTTTGGGTTTTCGGCAACTAAAATTTTATAATGACAAAAGTTAGGAAATAGGATGAAAGGGGATACCATAGTTACATTAAACCGTTAAAGTTTGTAATTAATGGTGTTTCTTCTCACGTTGGCCATTGAACGGAATTTAACAAAAAAACTTTAGTTTGATATAATATTCTGCAAGATTACATCATTTTTATATTTTATTGTCTATAAAATCAACAGGTTTAACTTAACTGCCACATGCAGAAAGGACTCAGGACTAATCAGGCCTTACACCTTAGTGAATTTCTTTGTGCTGCAGTAGGCATTCAGGAATTTATGACGGCGGACTATTTTTCAATTTAGTACATAAATCAGTTACACTTACCCAACAGCAGCTATGAAATATTTTCCATCGCGTATTTCGCACCGATACCTGTGACAGGTGTAGTGGTCGGACCATTCCTGCCAGGGTTGATAACCTTTTCTGGAATATTTATCCACGCAAGCCTGATCTGTTAAATAAATTTAGTCTTTTGCAAATACTCGTCGGCTTAATCCTTATTAGTAACATAACAATAACCTCAATGTTGATTTATTCAGGTAATTGAATTTCTTTCAGATTTTAATTTTTACGCGTACTGCGTACATACAAACTTTTGACTAATCAATTGGTGTTACATAAAAGTAACAAAATACTTACAGCTCACATCTTCAGCAAATATAGCAGGTTTTGTCATATACAGCAAAACCACTAAAAGTACCACTTGCATTTTTAATAATCTGTAACAATATAAATTAATCCTTCACTTCTTCAAAATCCAAATCACACTGAAGTTCGTAATCGATTTGCTCCGTTAAAATACATTTTCAGCGGACATATTTAGAAAACAAACTACGTTTTATGTTTTGTATAAAACTATCATGTTGTGAGAATCTTTCGCTCTTCCGTGACGAAAAATTCAACAAACTTAAAACTCTTTCGTTTCTTACTTGAAGAGGATAATAATATTTTATCTGAATTAGGAATGTGTTTGCGTATATTACATTAAAAATGCGTCTATTATTTAAAAGCGCAACAATTACTATGAACTTCACAAAGAGTTCCAGGTTGTGACATTGCCAGGATACAATGATAATATGGCATATTACAATACGTTTGTTTATAATGGAAATAATATTGAGCTGAGGCAATCGCTCATCTTACTTAAAATTACGTTGTTTCCTGCTAAAGCAACAATTGTTGTGCACTTAGTCATCTATACATCGGCCACGAATTTTCGTCATACAAATTTGGCGAATTTCTAAGGTAAACATTCTTACTTACGTGATGAATGTTTTTATGCATATTTATATCTTTTCTACACTTGGTAGATCCCTGTCAACTATATAGTATAGCTCTTATTCTTATTATAGCTTTATCGGATAAATCTTTAAACAATATTTAAATGATAACAACGGTAATAAGTCACAATTAACATAATTATGTTTTTAACAACTAAGTTATAACAATAAAAATATTTGCTTAAATACTGGAGGAAAATAATTTTATAGTTAAAAAAATGTAAAAACAAAAAAACAGTATATGTTTTCTTTAACATGTACTAAATTTTTTTTGGATTCCTGCAAAGTTTATTAGAGGTCCGGCTTAACCGAATGCATACTCAGCGCGCGTTAAGGCGCTAGGAAGTCGTCATGCTAAAGCGCTAAATTTTGTTGTATTCGGACAGTACTATAATCTCAAAGAGACTGCTAGCGCTAGCAGTATGCGACGCTCTGACGTATGTATGATTCGTTCTGTATAATTTCACAAAACTTTATTTAATGTGTGAAAATGACTGAAATTCTAATAGAAATTGGTTGGGGGAAAACGTGGCTTATATAAAACTAAGAATTTTTTTTAAGAACAAGAACGAAGACAAAGTTGTGGGAACAAGTAGGAAAATAAATCAATGAAACTGATAACTCGTACGTCGAGTTAAATATGTTAATTTCAGTGTGAAATCTAAAGAGACATCGCCGCTTTGACATGACGCTTCAACACCACCCTAAGCACACTTTCTGTAAGGCCAGTCCTTTATGTGCTTCTTTAGCTTTCGTGCTTTTTTGTATCTTCTTTCCAATACTCTTACTATCGCTTTTAGGCTCGCTAGAATTTTGCACATTTGCTCTTTGTTCCGTAAAAAAGTATTTTATTATTAATCTAGTAGACTACGCGAAGGTAGTTACGTGACTTTATTAAACTATAATATTCTTATGTTTTAGAAAATTTTCTTGTAAAACTTTTGATCTTGGATATATACATATATATTACTACAATGTTGATTTTAATGGCCTGCTGGTTTAATGGGTAGTAATCCTGACTGCTAGCTAGAGGTTGTAAGTTCGATTCCAACCCAAAAAAAGCTTTTCTGTGATGAGCAGGAATGTTTGTGTTGTGTCTGGGTGTACGTATTTATGTATGTAGGTATGCATGCTTGTCATTTGTCACCATCATCACCATTGTATAAGTTTAATATGCTTATTTTAGGATCTGATGGCCGTGTGTGAGTAGTCCTGATATATTTATTATTAATGTTGTATTTGAATTTTGAAAGCCTTCTAGAGGAAGACTATTCGAAAGGTTGGATAAAATCAATTCGTTATTATTACTATGAGAGCCAAAGTGGTCGTTATTTTAAATACTAAAAGAGGAATATATAATCGTAGAAAATTACGCACCGTTTTAAAAATACAAAGTTGTGTTAACACTGCTGATGAAACTCGGTAAATGTACCACTCATAAATCATGACATATGGGAAGATAGTGTGAATGGTAATCACAGAAACAAAGGTGCATTATGCGGAGGATTCTAAGAATAATCCTGAATGTTATTGTTGGGTATGTAGGTATTCGTAGTTCTTGGATGTAAGTTCTTTTCATAAAGTAAAAAAGACACAGATTATTTCAGTTGATTGTATGATATTCATAAGTAAGTTATAAAGTCAAATTGATACGCCATGTGCCTTTTTAATTCCATTCAGTTTTTTATGAGATAGACAAATTCAAAAATTATGTTGCAGAGCATTGTCAAGGTTAACATATAGAACATATTGTACTTTGTTATATTGAACGCATCAATAAAGGTGATACCAATCGTATAGCAAGTGAAAGCAAGTTCCCCTGTCAGTACTCAAATACGTCAAAATTTATGAAACTAGTCACAGAATCAGGCAGAACAATCCTTGGCTGTTTGTTGGCGGCTGCCTTCCGCCTCGAAGTTGGAATACGAATCTCATATACATATATATTTTTATTACTTTGTGTTTTTAGTGTGGAGTCATAAAAATAATTATTAATAGTGAACAACATTACAAATGAAGTAAGCCATTTTTAAATTACGTTTATATAGTGTAAATTAACGAAATAATATTTGCACAGATATTTTCGTGTCGATTTTCATTGATTTAGCATTCTCATTATGTTTATATAGTTATATGTACATAAATGCACGGTTTCTTAAGTTGTATGATGTAGTTTTTTAAGTGCGACGGTGCTTATTTTTGTATCCACCCTCTTTTCAAGTGCAAATAAATTTTCGTTTCATTAGTTGTTGTCACGAAATGTGTCAATTTAATTACTTTCGCTGCAAAATGGCATGTTATGGTGCAGTGAAGTCGAATGATAGGATATTACATTTTCTTTAGCTTTCTCGAGGTAAGATACAGCTTTCAATATTTAAAAAGTTAAGTTTGTAATTAATTTATTCGTGAAGGTATTTTTGTAATGCAAGTAATTTTTACTTACCACCGAAAGTAATTATTGGCCAAAATATGGTACAAATGACGAACTTTGATTGATGATGTTAAGGGTTAATACATAGGCTTTCTTTACCTGCCTTGAAGTAGCATTAAGAATGAGAAATAAAATTCCTTAACATCTCTAAAATAATGTGTTTATAATAGACTCCTCAGCATATTTTAACATTCATTCATTGTTATCAAAGAATTCATTTAAATATATATATTTTTTTATATATTGTTAGTAAATTTATAACTCAAGTAGGGATTTTGTATTGTAAAATTTTGACTTTCGTTAAGTTAGCTTTTGGTTCCTAAGACGAAATAAACAGTTTCCATTTCATTTCATGTATATTTCCAGTTATTTTATAAACTATTCAAAGCTGAGATATGAATCCCCATAATCACGGCACAAGCTTCTATTTTTAAACTGCACTTTCACTCATCGGTGGGTAGTGTTTTTGAAAAATTCAGCCAAGTGCCAGTAAAGGAACACACAAAGAGTACTCTTAGTTATATAGGGCACATCCATAAAAGTATATTGTAGAGAAATCACATTTTAAGGTTCTGGATTTTGACAGTACAGCTATTTTTTTTACAACTTGCTTATATCATATAGTCAAAAAACAATTTCCTGTACTGTCTATGGGTATGTTTTTTGTAGCATAAGATTATAAGCAGAACAGAAAAAAGACAATAATCTTTTCTCTAACTCTTCATAATTAGTTCCCTAATCTCTCAGCTAGCACTAACTGGCATAAAATTTTTATTTTCTACCCTCCTACATTTAAAACCAGAATTTAGAAAAATGTTGTCTTTATCCCTTGTATTACTGAGGTTGTGAAAAGATTTCGCATTAACTGCGCAACATTAAACAGTTTTTTTCTAATATACATTACATTTTATATTCGTTATTTGTATACAAATTAGAATTACAAGTTCTGTAAAAATTTTAACGTAGAATGTTTTTAAACTTGTTTTCTGGTGCATTTGTAATTTAACAAAGATGTAAAAGTATTCATGTAGATAGTATATTGTGTTAAATTTCTTTGGAAGGCAATATTTTTGATCAAAGATGGCCGCAGTAGTCTTAGGCTGCCAGGCTTATGCTACGTTTTAATAAGTCTTATGTTTCATTGGTATATATCTTGTTTAACACAGTTAATGTGGGTAAAGTCATTGTTACTGTTCTCACGGCTTTCATAACAATGTTTAATTGTTATTTTGTGTGACAATGGGTGTGCCAAATGTTTTACCTTCTTTTATGTAACCATACGATAGCATAGAGATTTGAATCTTGGTCTTGAACGGTGGGGACCTGGGTTCTATGTTGTGTGTTTCTGTACTTTTTTGGTTATGTATACAAATATATATTAAAAATTAATGTTTTTTTGTTAATGTTTTTAATGAAGCAAATTTTTTACTATTAATTTTTTTTTTGCATAACATGCAGTAATTCTTTGGCAATATATGGAATACCTTTGATCAAAGTGTCGTGAGTCTCGACAGCCATATTAAAAAATTTTGACCTCAATTTCATTAAAAACTGTTTCCACATAGTGAAATAAATTATTATCAAAGTCCTTGCCATTATCAACGAGGCTTTATGTTATTTGAAGGTTTCTGATGGCATGAGACATGCATATGTGCGTTCTGAAGAACAATAACACAGGTCTGCAAAAAAAAATCTTGAGAGCTGTTTTGACTTTTTTGTGCCAGTCTTATATTTTTGGGTGTACTGCATTCGAAAATAACTTTATTTTTGTCATAGCACGTCATGTTTTCTGACAAGCCAGGTATCTATGTTAAACATGTCCACATCGTGAAATAGGAGATAATAGACTAAAAAAAATGTATATTTATGATGGCAAAACAAAAACTATTTTTTTTATTTAAAACACATTAATTACTAAGCACTAAACACATTTTATTTTATCCATTGAGACTCCTTTTGGTACATTTTCGCTAGTAGAAAGCATCTGGAAGGTTTCTCTGAAGCGTCCAACAGTAGTCTGCCATCATTGAGACACTCCATCTTCCCTGGTATCTTTTTTCCATCTCCTTAATATCTTGATGAAATCGTTCACCTTGCTCTTCACTTGCATCTCCTAAATTTTCTGGAAAATAGTCGAGGTGGGAAAAAAGAAAATGTATTTTTAGACTCATCAGGCAACCTAAAGCTTGAAATGCTGTTAACATTTGTTTTACAATTTGTTTGTAGTTAGGATCTTTGTTGTTGCCTAAAAATTTCTCT
>DWJZ01004642.1:0-15086 GCA_018249125.1 Asbolis capucinus
GCAGGACCTGATACTACCGTTCAGGATTGGCTCCAGACAAGCGAACTCCTCAACAGTTAACACAATTATGAATATTTGTGTATTTCTTTGTATTAGGGCTCTATAATTAAAGCTTGTGTTTTTAAATATTTTAATAAACCTTGTATGGGTTACGCTGAAAACCAGTTATGCTGGGCGTAAACCTTTTATACCTTCTTTCTGTATTGTTTAGTTTTGTATTGGTTGTTTTTTTTGTAATTTACCTGTATTTTATTTAAGGCATTGATTACATTGTAAAAATTTAAAATAGGTGAAATAATCTTTTCTTTCTTTCTTTCTTTCTGTATTTCTTATTAGACAGACTAGTAGTAAAAGCAACCAGGCCATCTCCCACACAATAAATTACTCACTAAAGCACATCCCATTCAAAAAGCCTTATGTTATCTGAAAAAGCTAAGATCACAGCTTTCGAATTGGATCACTGACAGGGCCGTTACATTTATATAAGTTCCCCTAGAGAAATACGACGCCAAAACCGCTGCGAGCCTCTCCTCGTTTATCTCGTCGCAATCAACTAAAAATGGCACGGAGATGACGTCAGAGCTTGTCTAAATCAAATAATGTTATGAGTGTTGTACGGACTCATATTTAGCTAATAACGACAGGTATTTTATGAGATTATTGATGGTAACTAGAAGCGGGAGTTACCTCTGTACGTACACATATATACATATATATATATATACAAAGCTATGATTCCAAACTGAGTGTTATCTTATGTATGTGTTCTTATTAAAAAAACAAAAATTGACCTCGTTTCGTTTCGGAATTAGGGTTGTCGGTTGGTTTTAGAGAGACAAATTTTTAACCTATTATCCTTCGGGAAAAATCAGTTTTCTGGGATAAAAAGTATTCTATAACCGTTGTCCTTACATAAGCTACAAACATGCATAATTTCATCCAAATCGGTCCATGGGTTTTACCACACAAATTTTAACCTGTTATCCTGCGGGAACTAAGCCATTTCCTGGGATAAAACATATCCTATAACCATTATGGGATTTTAAACTACGACAACACCAAGTTTCATTTAAATCTGTGCAGAGGTTTTTGCATTAAGCTCGAACAGACAGACAGACAATAAATCCAAAGAAATGGTTTGGTCTTTATATCAATAACAAAGCCTCCCTGCATCAAAATTTTCATAAAATAATTGATATACAGAATTGACCCCTTTGCAGTTTTATTATTAGTATAAACTTGGATCTAGTCCAGACACGTCTTGCCGTGTTTGAACACGGGGTTCAAAATATCAAAGTTCATTAGAATGTCGCTGTTTTTTAAGTAATAGATAAGATACAAATATATTTGCATATTGGAATTCCAACCATATCGCATAACATACTACTGAGCAACAATTATTATGCATTGATTTAACGGTAATGAATATTCATATTCCATGAATTAGTACATTCAATATTAATTAAACCAGAATCAGAACTAAAACACGAAATAATAATGATCTAATAATAAATCTTCTTAATGATCATTAAGAACGCTGTGGTAGCCTAGTGGTTTGGATGTCGATCTCGAACGGCAGGTCCTTGGTTCAATTCCTGCGCGCACTTTTATTTTCAAAGTAGTGCGTATCAGATGTTGATTATCACTTGCTGCAGGAAAACATCGTGAGGAAACCTGCACTCCTGAGAGTTCTGTGGTGGATTGTGGTGGTGGTGGATTATGTGAAAGGAAACCCAAGCCCACTCATGGGACAGTTATAGATTACAGTGATGAATAAATCCTCGAAGCTAAATCAAAATAACTTGCCAGACGACATAAGGACGCTAAATATTGACATTATTTCTTTGAAAGAATTAAAAAACAATTTTATTAAAAATATTTAAAAACCCAAGCTTTAATTATAGATAATACAAAGAAACGCAAAATTGCATAACTGTATTGTTAACCGTTAAGGAGTTCCCGTGTCTGAATCCTAAATATAGTATCAGGTCATGTTTGTTATACTCGTACATGCATTGTCATCAGGATGAAAACTATATGCAAAATTTCAGCTCCGTAGTGTAAAATAAAATGGGTCTAATTAAGCTTGCAAAATTTTACTACTAACAAATAAATAATATACAAACATATACTGTAAGTTAAATAAAAGCTTGTAATCACCTTATACATAAATATTATTATACACTTATCGTGTACTTTATAATGATAGAGTCGATATAACACAGATCGAGCCTCTCTCTGTACTGCAATATCCTGACAGAGAGTCATATTTGTCATTTTAAAGTGTAACACTGCAACACAATGTAATAAAATATTGAATTGAATTAAAATCGAAGCTTATTTAAAATCGTTCTGATTTGAAAATCGAAGGAACGAAAAATGCAAATTAGTAGATTAGAACCCGTTATAACACACGCTATTTTTCAAACACATGATGCGGAAGCCTGAGTGAAATTAAATGAAAATTGTTTATTTCGTTGTAGGAGCCGAAAGCTCACTTAACGAAAGTCAAAATTTTATAATACAAAGTCCCTATATAAGTTATAAATTATTAAGAAGGTAAAAGAATAATTAAAGAAATTCTTTAATAAATCCTAAAGTCTCGATAGACAATACCTATCTGTCATGAAACTGGTTCCTAATAATGCCTATTTTATTGACTTCACATACGTTGATAAAATTCTCATTACTAAATAGTTATCTCTGTGAGATATGCCGGCTATACCGGGGATCAAAGTTCTAGACCAACAATGCTTACATTCTTTTTTTAATTACAAAATAGTCGCGTTGTTTGTGATCGAGTAATATTTTTTGTCTTCTAAATTTAGGTAGAGGTTGAAATAAGGGCCTGTGGTTTAATTTTCACGGATCTTACTGTCAGTAAAGGATTAATAAGAGGAAATCTTGTTACCTCAAGATTTCATTTTATTTTTCATAAAGTTGATTGACTGTTTCGTGTTTTCATTTTATTATATATTTAAGCTCTTTGTTTATAAGCTCTAGAAAAAAAATTATAAAATAAATTTAAAACATAATAATTTTGGGAAGCGTTCTTTTATGGTTTTTTCCATCTCAAAAACTGCCCAACGAAAACATCATAAGGTAACTTCAATGCCGGGGAGTTTGCAAAACTCAAAGGTGTGTGGAATCTGCCAATCCGCACTTGGCCAGCGTGGTAGACTATGGCCTTAATCATCTCATTCGGAGAAGAGACCCGTGCTCGATAGTGGGCAGTGATGGGTTAAGTTGACTCGTTCACGCAAAAAGTACTAAACGGATCTGAATTAAATTTGACCCAGAGATAGATTGTAGTCTAGAATAACACAGGCTACATTTCATCAACGTACCTATCGTTGTGTATATAAAAGGTTATGAAAAGTTAAAGTAAAAAATATTGCAAGAGCGTACAGAAATATGTATATAAAACAAACGAACCTACCCTGAACTACTAGAGTTCTACCAACATGACAACATTACTACCAACAGTACACCTATTACATTCCAATATTGCCAACACTACCTACGCGTGCGAAGCCACGGCGAAAAACTAATGATAGCATAAATAAGAAATTGCGAGAACGACATCAAAAAACCGGTCGATGCGACCCGGATATCGCATCGTTCTGCGTCTAATCATAATAAACATGGAGTCCATAAAAGTACTCCCCAGCATTTTTTACGCCCCAATTGTCATTCTAAAGGATTAAACTTTCCTGATGTTATTGTTATAGCGAAACTTTTAGCTTTATAGCCAACGATTCAGAAATTGCGTAAGTTCTTTTATACTTTACGTGACTGTGGGTATTTATTTCTTCTCCAATTTGTGTGTAGTTTAATATTATAGATCATGTTTTTGGCGTTTTTGCGAACGAGGACACTTTCGTGTCAATAGACCACTTTATTAACAGGTTGAAGTGGAAATGGGCTAGCCAATATAGTTCGTAGGACCAACAACTGATGGGGAAGAAACCTGCTTGAATGGAGACCATGCCTTGGAAAACGCAGTACAAAGCACCCTCCGACCAGGTGTGCTGATTACCTAAATAAGACAGCGGGTATCCGCTGGATTCGGAAGGCTCAGGACCGGTCCGAGTGGCGTAAATTGGGGGAGGCCCATGTCCGACAGTGGATGTTGAAAGGCTGATAGATAGATAGGATTTTACTGAAGCACTTAGAGCCGTTAATGATAATTTAAATTGCTCGTCAGTACAGATGATGTAGCGATAATGAGTGCGGCAGTTAGGCCTTTATGGATTTGTGAAGATAATCAATGTGAAGTTAATGAGGACTTGCTTCGGTGAAGGGAAACATCGAGAAGATACCCACCCTTGGGAGTTTTCAATCAATTAATTAAATATATTTTAATAAAATATATTAATCAATTTAATTTATTTACTTATTAATTTATTTGTGACGACAGGTTACAGTAGATATAATTTATAAAAAATATGTGTTCCATGGTCGACCTTTCTAGATATATCAAAATTACTTGCTTGATCATTAAAAATTAATTAAATATATTCCAAAATTTTTATGCAAGTCAACACGAAATAAATTACAAATATTATAAATTAAATATAAGAGTTCTCAACGGCATGAAGTGTCTGCACCTGGCCAGCGTGGTGGACCCTGGCCTTCGCTCCTCACTGATGCATGTGTGTAGTAATGATGACAGTGTATTAAAATATACATAATTTTGTCATGTAGTCTAGTTGCTAGTGTAAAGTAACAAGGATCCCAGGTTCAGTTCCCGGCTAGAGATTTATGGTTTATTCTTTGTCACATCCATCTGTTTGGTGGTGGGTGGTATTTATGGTGTGTGGAAAGAAAGTGCAAGCGATTACTGTCTTGGTTTTTCACTGGAAGGTGCACTAAATGGCTTCTGAATAACCAGTTACAAGAGAAAAGTAGTTATTGTGAATAACTGTAGCAGTTAGTCATATGGTGTCGCGAACTTATTTGTAGATATTTGTCCTCTATAAAACTATAGTACATTACTTTGCTCAATAATTTCTGCAGCGTACGCAATATAATGTTTTATTTTGGAATATCTTTCACACGTTGGGTTACATTATCGAAGTTTTCATACGGACCAATAATATTTTTGAATTTTTTTTATAACCTATGTTCATCAGGGATTATGTAGGATTCCAATGGTTATTTTTTTATATCGTCCCAGTAGTTTCGGAGTCTATAAACCTCAAATAAACAACCAAATCTTTCGTCTTTATAATATTAGTAAATACCTAAAATTTAGAAAAATTAAATCTATCAAACATATTGTACAGAAATATTGTACATGTACAGACAGCGATCAGCTACAATCTTTCATATGTATTGAGTATTGACAAGTCTATTTTTATACGTAAATAATTAAATAGAAACATAATTATATAAAAATAAATACATACACGCAAAAATAAAAGAATTTAAAAGCACAAAAAAACAAAACAAAAACAAAACTGTATATTTCATTACCTAGTGTATTTATTTTGTATATAAATAAATTTATTACGACTTTTCAGGTACAATTTTTAATTAAACACAGAGTATTACTTGATAAATATAATATAATTCATAAAATACAGTACTCTTTATAATTCATTGTACTTAAATGCACTCATTCGTCATTTGGTACATTCATTATGGCATTAGCTTTAGCAGATATATGTTTGTAATATTTTACACTTACCCTCCGTATTTACTAACTACGTTACTTGGCTGATTCTTTGTTTTGTAATGTTATAATTATAATTTTCCCAGTAAGTGATTTTTGTTAATTTTTTGAGAAAATACATGTCTTAAACCGTAAACCGTACGAGTAAGTTTAACAGCAATTAATTTGTCCATTTTAGATAAATCGAGGTTATTGCACTTCCTTTCTCAGTTTAAATCGATACTAAACCGTTAATCCCAGATTAAATCCTTACACGGTTCTTGGATACATTTAAATAGTAATTTATTGAAAATGGTATTCATGAGTACTTCCGATGCAATCGCTATCGTAGATCGAAGTACTCAATGGTTTTATTCTCCCCCATTAATTTATTGCGAGCCACGCTAGAGGGCGTTGAATAACTGCTTCCTGTATTCGAGGAGAAATTTAAATTTACTACCGAATTCTACGATGTAACGTATTAAGGTTCAAAAGAAGATTGTTGTTTTGTGAGGAAAGAGGAGAAGGTTGAGATGGATTTTTTTTTACTTATTATAAGTTATATGTAGAATGTAAGTAATGTATGTATGTAGTAATGTAGCAGTGAAAGTCTTGTAGTTAAGAAACTTAGAAGAATGTATTCTTGTCTTGAAGACACCTACATTGTACTAGTATATTTGTGAAGCAACCGGAGGAATGTCCACAGTTCAGTCCACAGGATGGATACTCGAAGTGCGTCGTGTCGTTCGATGGTCGACACGAGCGTGTGAGTTATCCTAACATATTATTACTTTATAGTGGAGAATTTTATAGGATTTTTTTTTATTTATTTATTTACAATATGAAGCTATAAAACATTAAACATGAAATCCATCCATTTTACAGCTGTTTAGTATATGTTCCTGGCGTTCTGCGAAGTTCAGGAAGTGGTGTATAAAAAATATCCATACTTGGGTCCCACACTAGCTTCCGCCCGCGACTTCGTCCGCGTGGATTGAAAACTGTCCAATTTGACAGTAAAATCCCCATTTACAAATAATAACAATGTGATAAATGAAGAACCACTCTACAGATTTTGTGTAAACTTCACATAAACCATCTGCTAAATAGTCCGAACAAAGCCTGAACATTTGGTTTGGATCGGTGAGCCCGTTCTTGACTTATAAAATTACAACGAAAACTGGAATTGATGTATATATATACTCGTACATATATAATTTAAATTAATTATGTATCTAATTACATTTTGTAATGCATTTCACACGCAGCAATTGTATCGTGGCCGGTCGTAGTCGCTTCTCTTGGAAGTGTACCTTAACTGATATATGTATGTATATCTGAAAGGCTCGATCCTGCGTTGTATGTCTATTGAATTTTTATCGTGAGAATTTTCCTTATAAGATAGGAATTCTTCCTGTGAAATGCAGCTGCAAGATAGAGCTACATATTTTCCTTGATATGCCTATATAAATAAAAATGAATGCTTATTCGACCTTAATATACACTGAAATGGTAGGAGATAGAGTACCGATGTATTTAGGAACTTTGTACAGAATTCTCTGGACAAGGTTTTAGTATCAAAATTATGTAGATCGGATACATGGTTGATGAGTTGATAAACTGCAACGCGTGCCGGGTACAGCTAGTATGCCATATTTTTATAGAGTACTAGAAATTGTCCTGGCTTCGTTTCGGAAGAAGAGTTATCCAGTGCTTTCAGAGTTGTCGCACTAATTTTAACCTGTTATCCTGCAAGAACCAAGCAGTTTTCTGGGATAAAAAGTATCCTTCGACCATGGTCCTTATATGAGCTGCGGGAACAAAGCTATTTCCTGGGATAAAACCTATCCTATAACCATTCTCGGATTTTATTTTATTCTTCTATTATACCAAGTGTCATCTAAATCTATCCAGTCCAAGACAGACAGACGATATATAAATAAAAAAATGTTTTAGTATCTATAACGACAACATAGCCTCCCTGCCCCGTAACGGTTTTATTATTAGTAGATATATATATATATATATATATGTTTATGAACTTTGCGTATTATTTCAAGCAACAGACTGTGAACATGTATCCAAAATTAGAAGGAATCCGTATCTTTTTCAAAGTACCAACTAGCGTAAAAATGCACTCTGCATTTTGTCCCAATAGAAATATTACCTCAAAAACCTATTTTATAAATTCAATATAAAACCCTGAAAAATGTTAGAAACTGGGTTTAAAAATGTACAGTTTTATCATTTCGCGTGCTCGTGGCAATTTGTGAGACTTATCGCGGCTAATGCCTGGTGTAATGCCGCTTCCGACACCAAATGTTGACGACCCCACACTTCAATCATAAAAATGTAACAATCAATTGTTTTTCATCACTGCAACCCTTACTATCCCACCGCTGGGCTCGGGTCTCCTGTCACAATGTGAGGGGTACAGGCCATAGACCACGCTGGCCAAGTACGGATTGGTGGACTTGACACACCCTGGAAAACTTTATGGGGAACTCTCAGAAGGAAGAAACCTGCACTACCTCACGACGGTTCCTTCACCGAAGCAAGTGATGATTAACTTAAAAAAAAACACAAAACTTCTAACAAACACTTAAGTCATACTACGCCTTAGCTACAATAAATCCCTACGGTGAATGGTCTTATAAGAAGAAGCGGCAAGAAACCCATTTTACAACTCCCAGTTGCGTATGGCCTTACAAATATTCTTTATTGTGTACACAATATAGGAAACAATAAATAAAGACAAACAGTTGGACACACACAGAAGATGGTCTTATTGATAAACATCTCTATCAGACAACCTTAGGGTAGTATTATGTAAGGAGTCCAAAATGGTAGGGTGTATTCTGAGTAACATGAGACTAACGACGGCTATATATATAAATATATGAAAATCGTGTCCAAAGTTTAACTTAAGCTTTATTATAAACTTAATAAGCTTTATTTTTGTCTTTAACACAACCATCGAGCTTATTCATCTTATAATCAGTAAAAATAAATAAGCAAAGAAAACTGAAAAATCCCATTTAACTTCATCCAAATAGAAATCCATTGTTTTGGGTGTGATTTCAAACAAAAGGTAAAAGTGAAAGGTCAGAGGTAAGTTTAGAGTGAGTGAGGTAACTGCGAGCACATGAGGGAGTTAATCTCGAACACATCCGCTTGTCGGGCCCAAAGTTCAATCTGTGTCAGCCTCTATTTGGTATATTTGGATAGTAAATAGCATTATGAACCGATCATAGTCCGGGCTGTTTCTATCGCAAGTGATTGCAAAAGTCAAGCGACAGCGGGCGCGGTCAGTGGGCGGATGGGTGACCGCTAGTGGCTAAACTTATCGCAAGAATCCGTAATATTACCATGCATAGTTAAACAAGGATGTTTATGCATATCTTGAAATAAAAATATCTGATGAAACTATTTAAAAAGGTTTATTAAAAATACTTAAAATCTCAAGATTTGATTATAGGTCTATAGTACAAAGAAACACATTAAATTTCATAACTGTATTGTTAACCGTTAAAGAGTTTTTCTATCTGGAGCTAATCTTGATACGTTCAGGTCAGTATCAGGTCATGCTTGTCATAAAAATGCATTGTCATCGGGCTGAAAACTTTATGCAAAATTTCCGCTCCGTAGTGTAAGAGGAAGTGGGTCTAATTAAGTTTGCAAAATTAGACCTGAACAAACTAATATTCAAATATACTAACATACACTGTAAATGAAATAAACGCTTGTAAAAACATAAGAATTTATAGTGTAATTATAAATTCTTTTTTAATTATTAAAATAATATAATGTTGTTATTAACAATATCTCTTAACTCTAAATTACGTCACAAAAGCGACGTATGTAATAGTCTATCAAAAGGAAATCAAGTTATTTTTCCCACGTAACCTACTTAAAATACAAGGTTGTGCCAAGCACGGCCAGAGTACATTAATACGTTGGAGCAGAGATAATTTAAACAACACAAACTGTATAAAAACATCTATGAATAGCTTCAACTCATCATTAGCCTCCTACTGGGCACGGGTCCCTCACTGAGGAGGCCTAGACCGTACTCCACCACGCTGCTTTGATGCGGATTGGTGTAGGGGTTAGTAGCCAACCCAAGTGTGAGGAGTTTTTATACCACCCGACGGTCTCCGACGTGGCTTAATGATTGTTACCTGACGACAACAATCGGGACCGACGGCTTAACGTGCCCTTCGAAACACGGAAGCATTCATGAAATTTATTATAAGTTATATATTATATTTATAAACAGAACATCATCAACGTGGTCCGAGTCACTAAAAGAAAAGTGTACTAAATGTAATTAATAAAATATAATTTATATAAATAGTGGTTGCACAAATTTTAATATTTAAATTTAGGTTATGGCGACGTCGCACAACACGTCATACAATGACGTCACGACAAAAACCTGAATCACGCTATCAGAGTTTTCTGTATCGTTATTATCTACAAGTTCCGACTAACTACTGTCGGAGCACAGCCGCTCCCCAGGCATCACAACTCGCCTGGTGGGAGATCTCCCCTTTGTTAAAGATTTTAATCAGATCACATGACACTCACCAGCTTTCGAATAGAAAATCATCAAAATCGGCACGGTATACCGTGTAAAAAGGGATGAGGTACTAGGGTGCACCTGCGTCAGTGCCCGCGTCGTACGTTGATAAAAATAGCCTATATGTTACTCAAGACTATCTATCTCTTAACCAGATCCATTCAGATCCGTTCATCACTTTTTACCTGAAAGAGGAGGTTTTTCTTTTTCCATCGACCCACACAAATTATCACATTGTAATAAAATACGTTCGCACATCACGCATATAAAAATAGTAATATATTAAAAATAAGAAAACAGTTAAATCGAAAACCATATCTACTTCGAAGCCGTGTAATAAACCCTCAAAGAAACGTTCCAATACACCATCTTATAGCGTAAGATCAAAAGTTTCCCCGTCAGCAGACCGACGGGCGACCATTTTTACAGCGTCGCCAGGCACATCTTGATATATCGCCAATGTGAAACACGAAAGAAAACAGTTTTTCATTGATTCAACGTCACATCTGGCGACAAACTGCTTCGGGCCTTCCATTCTGATGACCTGACTTGACATTTTTATTGCCTGCCATATTTTCTGCACGGCCTCCAAGGCATTCCCGCTTTAGCTGACGTAAAATATTGTAAAACTTGAGAGAGACAAGACATAATACCATTATGATGTTATGGCCTATATTAAACTTACGATGTTACGCTGATGTTATACGGTTTTGTCTTGTATTGCTTTTTATTTATAACGGTTTATTGTAATTAGTTTAGTTTACTATTTATATTATATTTCTTGTAAAAAATATCATCCTACATTTTACTAAAATTACAAATGGAAAAATTTGCAAAGATTTTTGGATGTTTGTATTTCCTTTACGCGCTAACCGTTGAATGGGTTAAGATGAAACTTGACACACAGATAGATCACAACCAGGTAGTGTACATACTCGTGGGATAGATTTTATCCCGAAGGTAAATCCTCCTGGTATTTGTTCGTGATAACACATAGGACATATCAATTTTATCAACATAATGGTGTGGGAAAAGCCGCGGGCAAAACTAGTACTCAATATTTAATATAAAAATTTTTGAAACCTTATTATCATTAACGGCAAGCTTTGATCATATTTCACTACTCATGGCATAACCTGAAATACTTTTGGTTTACAACAGCTAGCTAGCTAGCTATTATTTACTTGTCGTCTACCCTTCGATGGCCCACTACTGAGCATGAGTCTCGTCTCATACTGAGGAGGCCTAGAGCAAACCACTACGCTGCTCCAATGTGGATTAGTGGAGATAATTTACTAACACAATCGTCAATTAGAGAAAATATAGTTTTCCATTTTAATACTAAGTAGGAATTTTTGATAATCTGCAATTTGGCTGCTATTGATATATGTATATATGCATATAGAGAAATGTCACAAAAAAGACGAATTATTTATTTCCACAAAAACCTTTATCATAAAAGTTTGGTGTCAAAAACAGCGAGGCATGTTGGGCCGTCCAATTCAAAACAATTTACCTTTTGTTTCTGGAAATATGGAATCAACATCAAACCAATTCAAAGTTGCTCGCTTGTTGTCACAAAGGAAACTTTCGAAACAACTGACAAAGTAGGCTAGGGCCTCTTACGACAAAATACAATTTGTCATGATTGATCAAGGAACTTGGACAACACAGACTGTCCCAAACAACGACAATATTTTGAGTTGAGCCACTTTGACAAGTGAGCTTTTGCGTTCCTTTTTGTGATTATTAAGTTAATATTTTAATTATGAAATACTGTGCCTTTCAAATTTTACTGCAGTAGCCAAATTTATGGTTGAAATAGCTTTTCCCGCGACTGCGTCCGCGCACATTGTAAATGTAAGACATCCGGAGTTACCGTCAGGTGGGATCGTAATGAAGCCGCAATTTGTTGAAATAAAAAACACTTAATAAAAACACAAGTACAATAATGAAGGGATTTTTGTTAAAATAATTTATTCGACGCAACTCACTCTCGGTCATCTGATTCCAAACTAAGCATTAGAATAAAGAAATAGAAAGCTGATATGAAATTAAATGAAAAGTATTTATTTCGTTTTAGGCACCAATAGCTCACTTCACGTAAGTCCAAAATTAGCAATAAAAAATCCCTAAAATAATTAATATAATAACAAAACATTTTTAAGAAAATTATATAAAAAAAATTAACCTACATAAATGATAAATTTATCCTGAGTAAAAAAAATACATATTTATACATATTTTTATTACGTCCTAACATAGAACTAGCATTCAGCTCATGTATTCTATTTCGTTTTTACGATATAAAGATTTTATAATTTATTTGAACCAAATATGCTCCGAAACTACTACAGGGATTTGAAAAACTCCATTGCATATAAGTGCATAAAAGTTTCTTTGACGTTGTCAGTAACGAAGAACTAAACTTTTCTTCTCCACCACGATATACATATATATATTTTAATTCAATAAGTTAGCGTTTGACTACGAACCCACCTGATGGTAAGTGGCGACATAATGTTAGATAGTAAAGCGCATTAACTTCACAACAACCTATTGATCTATGTAGATCTAACAGATAATTGTAGAACATAAATAATCTTTTATCAACTAAATAAATTTAGACACAAAACGAATCGTGCAGCAGTCACAATACTTTTTCCAAGCAACCCGCTTTGGGAAATAAACAGGACGATAAATATTCATGAGAGAAGTAAGCCTTCTTGTCATAGTCCTTGAGAGGGTGATGGATGGACCTCGTGCTTGCCGCCTTGCTTTACTTATATTAAACGAAAAGAAGGTTATTTACGAGAAACTGTCACTTGCTTACAACTTGACGTTCCATTTTTATTTTAATCTAATATTGTAAATGAAAACCATTGTCATGTGCGGGGTTTATTTCGCTAGATATATTTATATTAAATTGAGCACAAAAAAACACAACATAAGCACATATTTGAACCCAAAATAGATTATACTTTAATATTCAGACAATTGATAAACGCAATTATATATTTTATCCAGATTTTTTTTTATCTGGTTATTGTTCATTTCACAAATTAGTTATGCTAATTTTGATCCACCAATATGAATATATTACACGTTCGTCTATAGTGTCCATAACAATTCAGTGAAATTAATTATTTGTATAAAATTTAAAATAAAAAATACTGAATTTTTCTATGCTACTGCAACAATACGCGCCCTATAACTTTACGCAAAAAGTACTGGACCGATTTGGACGAAATTTGGCATTGAGATAGACTACAGTCTATTTATAATCTAATTATGTTTTGAAAATTTAATACTAAACACATAATTTATTTATACTTTAATTTATTATTGATATCTTGTTCTTATGTAGTTACGAATAGATACAAATTATTTTTTTCCTATTTTATTTTGTTTTACTTGTATATCTATGATAGGTGTCTTGACGATCAATATGTATAACGACAAGCAATAATTTACCTAAGGTCCATAATCAAGTATCTTTGACTTTGAATCTGGAATAACATGTAGGGAAGGCGAAACCATGTGTGGAAGCTAGCTTATATATATCTTCAAAATTTAAAAGGCTGGTAAGAGTGAACTGTGAGAGGTCCAGAAGTGTCCAAGAGCTGATGGATGAAGGGAATCGATGTAATCAACCTCAAGACTAGTAGGTTGCGTTGAGATTAATGTGTGGCGCGGTCGGTGGCAGAACGGACGACATTTAGTGGCGAGAAATCACTAACAACTTACTGTAGGTGAACCGTTCGTTTCGTAAACAGTGGTTTTATGGTTTGACCGTTGGTCATTCGGTCAAAGGTCCTGGGTTTGAATCCGGCGAGCACCTCTGATTTACGAAATTTAGGAGTGTTAATTGTTGCTTCTGCGAAGGACAACATCGTAAGGACACCTGCAAGTCCATCAATCCGCACTGGGCTGGTTTATTGTACTATGGCCTGTATCCCTCACATTGTAACCTGAGCCCAGTACTGGGCCAGTGGTTTGCAATGATGATGCAACCGTTCGTTTGTTTCATAAAAAAAGGGCAAATAGAAATTTCATGTTGTTTTTCTTATATTCAAACTTATAAATATACCCAATGTAAATGTGATTGATATATGTATATAACAGTCAAGTTATCTCTATTTCTGGTGTGAAGATATTTCCACTGAATTTCCCGCATTCCGCTCCGGAACGATGCGTACCGGAAACACCTAAATCTAGGAATTTTCCCGGGAATACGCCGCCAAAACTTGCTGGGAATTTTTGGCGCATTCATCTTATTGTGCCTCGCTGTGAAAATAATGAGAGTTAAATAGGTTATGTCAGCCACATCCAGCTTAAATTTAAACCAGATGGAACAGCTACCAATTACTCGCTGTGAAGTACCAAGTGTGTTATATAAATTTGAAGAAATAAATTGCCTTCTTTATCGTTTTTGCGATATAAAATAATTGACAGTGAATAATGTTGTATTAAGTTGTCATGAAACGGCTTTAATGTAAATTATCGTCTTGCCGTCGACCCAGTTGCATGAGTCATTGCCATGACCATGACCATGATAAGTTGCATACAACTGGGTCGAAATATTGGTTTAATAATAAGCAGATTATGAGTACTCCACTCATGGTCTTGCCGTGACCATGACCTCTGGGTCAAAATATCGGTATAATAATAAACATATCGTGAGTAGTCGAATCATGGTCTTGCCGTGACCATGAGCCATGCAAATGGGTCGAAAGATCGGTGTTATAATAAACAATATCGTGCGTACCCAAATCATGGTCTTGCCGTGACCATGAGCCATGCAAATGGGTCGAAAGATCGGTGTTATAATAAACAATATCGTGCGTA
>DWJZ01004643.1:0-15085 GCA_018249125.1 Asbolis capucinus
ACAATAGAGCAAAGTGCTGTACTGCAGTTTTATAGAGGACATCAATATCTACAAATACGTCCGCGACACCATATGTCTATCTGTTACAGTTGTCACAATAACTACTTTTCTTTCGCAGTACCAACCTCAATCAGCCGGCCATGCTACCTAAACGACTACGCCTGCATCCGGCAGGCGCTGGCCTCTAACTCAGTCTGCAACCCCCAGGTTCTGGGATCCATCCCCTCCAACTACACCATCAGCGACTTCTTCTTTGAAACCCCCTATTTCAACGCCACATACATCGATAAAAACCTAAGCATCGCCAACCATGACAAATGCTATCTTTCAGAGTTCTAGTAAGTATCCTGAAGTCCTGAACATCATCTGTAATGTGTACCGGGAAGGATTGGAATAAGTTGCCTGTCGACAGGCTAGTAACTCCGAGTTCGTCTGACGTGTTCAAGAGAAGAGTGAGGCTTTTCCTAAGTTACTGCGCCCAACATCTTAGACGCCATCGCCACTTTCCAACAGTGGAATTGACGTAAAGCAGGGGTGAGCAACACGCGTCCTGCAGGCCGCTTGTAGCCCTTTGAGCTTTCTTAAATTAGATTTTTCATGCTGAAAAGGTCAAATGCTGTGTCAAAACACAACAACACAACATAAAAAAGCATTATGATACATAAATTTTGCAAATATCTCGGGACAATAAATAAATAGTCTTTACATAGTAACTCTAAAACGTTAGTAGATTTGACTAGGTATAAATAATGTTAATCTACGTGCGGCCCTCTAGCAAAAATCAAATTTAAAAGTGGCCCTTTAATTCAAAAGGTTGCTCACTCCTGCTTTAGATCTGAGAGATGCTTTAGTTATGAGATAACTTTTACGAGACTACGACTCTAATCCGACGGATGAGTATGGGTAAATTAATGAGTTCCTTTTAAAAAGTTATGCCCTTACTGTTTCAATATAACGACGAAACTCTTAACAGCTACGGTCTCGAAATGTTATAAAATGATCTCTAATGAAAATAGTTTGTACATCCGCTAACAGATGGCGTTGGTTACCTCCACAGCTACAACGTACCCAGAACAACTACAGTGCTGGCCGTCAGATGTCCAGGGTTGGTTTTTCAATCGACCAGAATGCTGATTCAACACAATGTCGAAAGCGAGGATACGATCTACAATTACGATTACAAAGGCACTTACCGTAAGTATTATTCATCACAGATACAGTATTTTTTTTTCTTGTTCGTACAAACCATCAACAATATTTGTGTCAAAATAATACTTGAACAAAATAATGTAGAATTTTACGTTTTTTTTATCCGTTATTTTTTAACAAACTCGCGTTCGCTGGTTTTTAATGAAGTTTTGTCTGTCAGTTAAGGATGTGATGTAAATGTATTACAGTACAAAAGAAAATGAAAGAAACAAGAATATGTGATATATGAAACAAGCCACCGGCGGTCCAATACGTAACTTGTAGACGCGATTACGAAAATTTTGCGTTAATTGCTCGTAGATCGCAAATTCGTATTACGTATCAGGGACAATCGTGCTACTTAATAGATATTGGCGCTAGTTTCGTGGTAAAACGTGCACAGAATTAATCAGCTAGCGATGAGCAAGCGATCAGAAATGTAATAGGATGTTTCTTAACACATAATAACAGTCAGTGCTATTGTTGATTGTTTGCTGCCTGCTCGCTGTTTGCAAATTTTAGTTAATAGAGCGATAATGGCGAACGCTACAAAATAAAATGGCGGAAGAGGTAATATAAACGAATAATTCTTTGTTCCAGCTGAAGTAATCTTGACTGTCAACCTGCGCCCATTGAACTCTGTCAACATTTGCAATGCTCAAGCATTTGCTTACGTGTCAGCTCTTCCAGACTTCGACGTCACTCCTAATGGTAAATGCTGCGATTTTCATATAAGTAACAGAAGACGAAATTAGGATTTTTTATGTCTGTTCACGTGCCACATAAAAGCGATGGATTTTGACGAATCTTTTAGATATTAGTACTCAGAAACATGTAGGCCATATTTTGAAGATCTAAGTATTTGACGTAAAACCCAGCTCAACTAAACCTTATGAGATAGGAAAATGATGCCTGGAGAAAATTCGTTCAACGTGTCATACTTTTTAATGATATTAGAAAATAGACAATAGTTATATTGTGCCGGAAAATATAGTTATTTCTCTGGTTTTTCCGAAGCGATGCGGAGCAGTTACTAGTAAGATCATAATTATATTAAATTGGGTATTACGTCACGAAAATACAGTTGAACATAAAATGTAACCGTGAAATTTCGATAAACATTTTTTAACAGACTTTAAAAACAGGAAGTTCTCTGTTCAACTGTTTTTTTTGTGTCACCGATTTTAACTGAATGTATCAATTTTGATAATACTTTATTCGAAAGCTGTTGCTTGTTATGTAGTTCCATTTGCATTGAGCCTATCAATATTAAAACACTTTTGAGTAGGTTTTCAGGCTGAGTTATGAGTATGTTAAGAACAATGCCGTAACTGTACCGTCTGTGGCCCGTGGCAAATTCGTTGAATGTTGCCCTAAGAAAATCTTCATATTATAATTTATACTATGACAAGCAACCTGATAGTACGGTCAGGATTGGTTCCAGACAAGGGAACTCCTCAACGGTTATACAGTTATGAATTATTGTGTGTTACAATATTTTATGGATCTGTAAATATAGCTTGTTTATAAATCTTTGTAAAAAGTCTTGTTTGTAACTTTAATTGACATTAAGTACTACTTATATAAAATTTATATATGAATTATTTAATCTCGTTAATGTTAAATCTAGTCATTTCTGAGCTCACAGCTCTCAAGCCGGGGACGCGTTACATTTGGCCACCCTTTATTTATCTTCGACTCGTCGATTCGTCTTCGACTTTGATGATATTGAATTCTAATTTTATTACTTGTCGATGTCATTTGAAGTGGGTTTTAAATTGTTTTTTTTTAACAGATGAACTTACTGAAGATTTCCTAACCACGGATCTGACATTCCTGAACATCTACGAGAGAGAAACATTCCTCTATCGTGCCAACGAACTCATTCGCTTCTTCGTCAACACGAAGATATGTGATTTTGGATGCGATTTTTAAAAATCATAGTTTGAGTTACCTCGATAAATTTGGTTACAACTTCATATTATCATTATATAATTATTGCCAACTTTTTACAATTTTGAATAGAAAAAAATAAAAAATATATGAAAAAATATTCTGTTTATTTATACTTTAAAACACATTCAGATACTTTTAGAGTATTTTTATATAATTCTTAAAAAAATTAAAATTACCTACAATACAATTCAGTAACTCGGTAATCTAATTCTATTCCTTTCGTTAAATCCTGATACATTTTTTTCAAAATTTTAAAATCGCAAAATACTTTTTGGAATACATTTTATTTTAGAGTCACCAATTGTTTTTATGTTTTTCCTATATTTCTTTCCAATATCATCCCTACATCCCGACAGTGTAATATTTTTCCAATTTAATTGCATTCAGTTAAATATATGCTATTTCTTCATTATCGAGCATACGCAATATGTCAGATCGCATTTTGTATTCATGCACTAAATGTTAAATGTAGCCTCGCATGTGGGTTGAAGGGGGTGAAGAAGGAAGTTGAGGGGGATGTGCACGGAGTCGCAGAAAAATAAACAAGTTTTTTATAAAAAAGATAAAAATGCTTGAATGTAAATTAGCAAAATGTCGAGGAGGGTAGTAAAAAAATTAAATACAACACGTATTTTGATTCATTTATTCGTATATATCATCACATTTCGAACACCAGCCATAATGGTCGAAGGCAAAGCTAAGTAAAATTTTACTGGAATTTCAACACTTCTGTTTTTAACAATATGAAAAATATTTTAACACTATACAGAGATTTTTATAATAATAGTCTATTAATATTTACACAGTAACTGTCATTTCAATCCGCAGTAACGCCATCTAGTTTTGTACACCAAAACGAATATTTAAAACTTAATTTCCAATAGTCGAGTGTCACTCGATGCTTAACAGCGCCATCTAGTTTTCTAAATCAAAACAATGTTTAAACAGGAATTCATAGCTTATATATGACAATTTGATTGTGTCCTAATCTATTTATTTATATATTTAAATAACCAGTAGTGGTTCATTCTATTATCATCAGCAAATTAGATTAATTGATATACACTTTACATATTTTTATAACGTGTCAGGCGGGAATCTATTTCAAGCATAGTATAATAAGCGGCACGAATCTCGAGCACAGATGAAAAAAGTCGCTTTCAGTGGACACACACAAATTGCACTAAAGTCGCCCAATAGACAACGAACACCACAATACGAACCAATCGCGTTAAGCGACTGCACGAGAGACGTGATCCGACCGAGGAAAGTTGTACACAACTCGTGCACGGCAGCTAATATAGATCTATACAGATTATTATTATTATTATTCCCGCGAGTAACCAACAGAGTAAATAGTGCAGAAAAAAATAAATAAAAAAAAAAACATTGTAATTGCTTACTCCGTAGAACAACATCAATTTTAACTTAACTGCTAAAAACAATCGAATATTTATGAAAAATACTTGTCTTCTACATGTTCAAACACAAACTGAAAACCTCCCTAAGAGTCCGTTCAAACAGACCGGCTCGGAGAGTGAGTCAATTCTTCCAACGTTTGAAAAGAAGTTTTCATTCCTTGTAATAAGATTAATTCTTTCATTTTACTACTTTTTCAAATAAAAGTGCTTAAAAATGAACCAAACGCGATAACAACATTATTTCTATATCATATACCATTTTTAAGCGCGACAATGTGCTCTGCTTAGGAAAGGGAAAGGAATTATTCATTACCGGATTATTCTGACTTATATAATATAAATTCACTACTGGCTATTTAATTAAAATCGTTATAATTTAATACAAAAAAAATTATTGAAAAAAAAAGTTTATGTTAACTTTATCTATTTTTTCAAACAATTAACTAGAGCTACATAATTTTGATTACTTTTATATATTAAAAGATCTATTATATTTGTCTGTACATCAGTTACTTAGTTTTTATTCTGTAGAAGGCATAACACAGCCTGAACTCAGTATTTTTATATTAATATTCACTAAACTGGCTCAGTATAAAATATTTAAAATGATTTTGAGAAAACAAAAAAAAATTTGGCACATTTAAATATGGAATAGAGAATATTAATAAAAAAATGCTGAATAATAATTTCGAATATTCACAAAATTATGTTATCTACCAAAAAAATACAGATACAATGAATAACACTACAGGATATAAATATGAGCTAAAATAATTGTTACGGCACACGTTTTAAAAAATACCTTTCAACCTTTATACATTTAAAAAAGTATTGCTTGATCGATAATTATAATATTCTGAAATAATTATAACTCTAAAGTTTAATTCATAATTGAAAAAATTACAACCGCTTTTTTGTTCGTAAAGTACGTAAAATGTACACGTACACGAAAAAAAAAATCATCTTACTCAGGTAACTAGTGTTCTAGAAGTAATGTTAACATACAAATAATATATTTTTTTTGAGATAATAATAGACAATACCTTTGATTGATAAAACTTTTCTTTCTTAAACTCAAACAGAACAAAAAAAAATTTACGACAATTTAGATTATACTATATTCTAACATTAAAAAATCATATTCCAATATTGACATACAACGATGTACAAAATGTGTTTGAAAAATATTCAATGGCACTTAAAACCATTGAAAAATTTAAACATTGTAAACACAGCATTCTAAATGTAACGGGTACTCACTATGCAAATAATTTATAATAATATACTTGGATTAACAATATACTAGATGTCGCATCCCATAGAAATTTAGCAAAATATACACAAAAAAATTCGTTCAATTACCAACGAACTAAAAGAAGTTTAAAAAAAACATTCTACGTTCAACCTAATTACATCCATTGTACCTAGCTGGTTGTAATAAATATTTTGAATACACATTGCGGTATTGAGGAACGTGTTTACATGTTGGCTGTTTGATACGAACTAAACAAAACACCAGCGCACATCTCAAGTGAGCTGGTATTTGTCGAGACACTTTGTCGCTGACCGACATCTAGTTATTATTGAACGAACTTTTATCTGAACCAAGTCACTTGGATCATAGGCGTAAATTACTATAACCGTGAGCACCCGTAGTCAAACAATAAATGTTTATTAGAATATTTCCGACAGCGGGATGTTTCGAATTTAACCTCATAAACAGTTCTAATTACGGCCGTTCTCAATATTCTATCTGTCCGTAGATAACAATATATATACTCACATCTCGTCCATAGTCTAAGGTCCATTTCTAATAATGCCCAATAAACGTTCAAACACAAATATTTTTTTATATAACCTAAAAGTAACGCCATCCTTTACAACTACTGCCAACTACGTGAGACAGACTGAGTCGCATTGGCCCTAAATGGCACCTATTCGAGTTTCTTATTACATAAAATAGGAACCACGCTAACCGGGGTTCCGTCAATATCTATGAGTCTCAAAACACCATTATTGACCTTCGACTCTTAAGTAACAATGCCTGCACCAAACTCTTATTCATTAACCAAATATTCTTCAGTTAACCAAATATTCCATTCTCAAAATTAATCCTTATTATTATATAACTTAAATATCAATTTTCAATAACGATATCAATAACCAAAAACATTAAAAGAAAGTTGGTTTAACTTATAATATCTTCCTTAGAGAATGTTACACACAACCAAATATTTTATTCAAAACTTAATCATCGTTATAGAATTCATAATTCTTTAATTATTATGGGAAGTGACAGAAAAATTACCTAAAGAAACGGTTCAAAAATGTACGAAACCTCGCCTATATGTAGATATGTTAATATTATTTAAAAAAAAACGAATATTAAACTATATTTCACTGTTCAATCAATAAATTTCAGTATATTTGACTTTATGAATATCAATATATTTTTATTAATGAATATTACTGTCAGATAAACATCAATCAATATTTAATATCATGAAATCTACTCAAATATATATATTTAAATATCAATGTTTATTTCTACACAAAAAATACTGTAAAATCACGTCTATATATCACCCATAAAAAAAATATGATCTTTTTTTTTCATATTATAAGTTAATGTTTGAATACAATCCCACCTGATAGTGGCGATGTAGTCTTCAAACGGCTGAACATTGCCAGCAAACATAGCTTGTTCATTCAAATATTGCATAACGCAAACTGAGTGGAGGGGTTAAAACGTTACAATGCGTTACGAGAAAGGGGAGGTGGGGATACATTTTTGTTAAAATTGAGAAATTTTGTTAAAAATATAAATTTGGTTGTTACGTAACTTTTAGACAGGATAGATAAAACATTTCAGTTTGTAACATATTACAACATATCGACTTGGGTGTATCCTCTTACAATGTAAAACGGACCATAGTCCATCACACTGGCCAAGTGCGGTGCGGTACAACTTCACACACCATTAAAAACCTTATGTAGAACTCTCTGTAGTGCAGGTTACACGATGTTTGATCCTAGCAAGTGATAATTAACTTATGATATGCACATAATTTTGGAAATTAGAGGTGCGCGCATGATTTACTCTCTCGTTCTTCTTCTCTTCTCTCGTTCCTCTCCAAATTACTCTCGTTCGAGAGACCTTTATTCAAACCACAAGGCTGTCACTCTGCTATCACAATACCCCTAGACAGTCTTCTCTGTTATCGTTCACGCCAAACGTCATTTCAAAAATGTATGGAAATGTCATTTGTTGCGGAAAAAAATCCCATATTCGGCACTATACATTCCCATACATTTTTCAACTAGCGTTTGGCGTGAAAGAACAGAAAAGTCATTTATTTATCTCAAGGTCTAATTTGCTATCGGCGTGTTACATGAGATAGACCGTCAGATACAGGGGTTACGTAGTCATTACCACAGACAGACATGACAAAAAGTATATACTTCCCAAATATCACTACAAGTGGTATTCACATCGTATATCGTCAGAACAGGAATCTATCGACAATCGTCAACAAGTCACAGCAACAGGTCATCTTTACTGTAGACAAATTTATATCATCGTGGACACGAACCGTTGGGTACTCACGATAATTGTCATTAATCCGTGTCAGCCGTCAAGAGGTAAATAATAATCAGCAATAATCGTGAGTACCCGTTACAATTGAAAGCAATCGCCTAATTAATTCTATCATACTAACCATTACACATAGGACATTGGGAACGACCGCAGAACAAACATGTATCTTACAACGACACATTTACTTTCATATCTAATCAACCTAAAATGGCCATTTTTAACCTACCGTTTTATTATAGTCAGGTCCCTATAAAGGAGTCTCATAGCTCGGAAACTATGTTTCCTACTAAACGTTTCCAATTCTACTTATCCATAGTCTTCAGTAAGTTATTGAAACTTAAAACAAACAAGACGTCTCTTTTATAGTAATATTATAGATTTGATTGTATGTTTGGGGCGAACAGGCTTTTCTGCACTGGGCCGATTTGAAAAAAATATTTTAAGATTAGAAACCTACATTATCCCTTATAAACGTAGGCGATAGAATATTTTCAAAAACGTTAGGGTTTGATTTCGATAAGGTAACTCGACGTGTGAAAAAAAATACCAAAAAGATCCTTATATCGCGTACGCTGCGAAAATAATTGACAATAGAGCAATGTAATGTACTACAGTTTTATAGAAGACATCAGTATCAACAAATAAGTCCGCGATACCATATATCTAACTGTTACAGTTATGTAACAATAACTACTTTTGTCTGGAAACTGGCTCTTTCGAAGCGAAGCGCTGGAAGTATCTAGTATAATATATTCAGTCAAAACAATCAGTCACAATGCGGAAGAAATAGAGGGGCGTCGAAGGGGTGCAATGGGTTTTGTCGATTTAGGTGAACTCGATGTTCCTATGATGAAATAAAATATTGTGAGTTTGGCTTAACATTTCGCCATATAAATCACAAGTATTAGTCCATTGCGCATTCAATATAAGGCCGTCTAGTCTGAAGTTTCATCAGAAACTGTTCGCAGAAACTAGTAGGTGATAAACGTCTTGTCATTGACTTTTAAGTTACTTTATTCACTTTAAAGAGTATGGATAGATTATTGAAAACCGTGTGATTTACTTAAGCGATCAGTTTTAAATAGACGCTCGTTATCTGGTCGGCGCCCCTACACAAATGTCTTTTCTGTTATCGTTCACGCCAAACGCTTTCAAAAATGTATGAGAATGACGTTTATTGCGGAAAAACAGACGCCATTTTCTGTACAAAACGTCATTCCCGTACATTTTTGAACTAGCGCTTGGCGTGAACGATAACAGAAAAGAAATTTGTCTCAAGACGCAATTAATTATATAGATTCGTGATTATTCATACCACCAATCAAATACCACTGTTTAATCACACATACATACATACAAATATCCTTTTGTACAACCTGCTTCTTAAAAGTAATTACATTCATATTAGGGATGTTATGAAGCTGCGAAAATGTAACCGAAACTTCGGATATCCTAAATATAAATGTATCCGTTACAAACATAAATAGTTTCGGATGTGAAGCTGCGTGACGAAAAATGCTGACGAATAGATAATGACCAATCCCGTTGCGGGATTTAGCCCGTCACAACACAACAACAATAGATATTTACTTCAGTATTTCGTTGCCTAGCATCCATTACAATAGACACAGCTAGGAAATTTCTTTTACATGACTTCTTTTTTGCATTTTAAATATACCTAAGTACTAAATAGTACTTGTAATTTTTTTAAACCAATAATTTTAATCAATATTTCACACACTATTCTATTCCTGGTATACATTCCTCTCATCCTCTTGTAGTACTTTTCTAAAGTGTCGCTTCTACAGTATGTAAATTGCACACATACCCTTTTCACTTATATGTACATCTTTTGGTCTTAAACCAAGAAGCTTTTTAATTTTACAATACTTTTAAAATTGAGGATCGTATCTGTTATCCCAAAACTAACAGACATCTGAAACCGATATCCGAAAAATATATTTTCATAACATCCCTGATCATCATTACACGCTGGTATTTTGGAAATGAGTATTAATTTTACAAAACTGCCTTCAATAATTTCTAAGCCTAATAGTTTTTTCATCTTTTACTAAGGGTTATTGTTAGAGCTAACGATTCTAAGAGATCTATCTCAGTTGAAAATTCTTATCATAATTGAGCATACATTTTTTTTTCAAATTTTCATAATTTAAATACACTGAATAGAATGCATTACAAGAGATAACATGCTATTTGTATTAAAAAAAAAAATTACTCAGAATAACATGGATCCCACCTGATGGCAAGTGGCTATGATGTATAAGATGTTGGACGCATTTATTTAGCCTACTTGAGTAATTGGTAAAATCCCTTAATTCTGATTTTGTATGGAGATTCTGTAAGATTTAGCGTCTGTCAAAATTAACTAAAAATATATATTTTTTTAAAATTCTACTATTAGATTATAATTGTTAAATAAAAAATAATCATAAGAAATAATTTTTAAACTAATTTTAAAACATATTAATTTTCTGTTAAGAAATGGAACTGAGATTCAAATTATAAGTCCCCCTGGAAGTTACTTGCCACTTCTTATAACCATTTAAAAGATTTATAATTGGTATTTTTTTAAGTTTCGAAGACTTCATTGCAGTTAAAATATTGTCTGTACCAAAAGTATTGACTTTAAATTGATAATACATTAATGATGTATGAACGAGTGGTTATTTTGCAAATGAATACTGTTTTTTGTGACGTTAAAGCAATAATAAAATAATATTGAAATTAATATTGAACTTCATGTGATTCAAAATGGCTCCCGTGTACTAAAGACTCGTTACTGAAAGCTTCTTTCCTCATACTACAGACACATATAAAATTAGAATAATTACACACGAAATTTTGTTATTCTTTCATGTCTAAACCACTGAACCGATTTTGATGAAAATTAGTACAGAGATAGACTCAGGTTTGGGAAAAAACATAGGTTACTTTTCATGTCGAAAAACGCTTGAAGGGATGGAAATTAGGGATAAAACTTTGTATATATATGTAGTTCATCATCACCTTCAAATGTGAATATCACAAAAAAAGGATTTATATTTTCAGCGTTTTTGACACACACGCACAATTTTTGATATCTTTTAACAGATTATTGAGCAACTGGCATCAGTTAATTAAAATGGTGTAATAATGAAATAAAATTAATTTATGATATAACATAGGCATAAATACTAAATACATTTAAAAAAATACGTCAAAACAATTACATTAAAACTATCAATACGCACCAAAAAGTAACGTCACACAAAAAATTTAATATAATGTAAAATTAAAATTGAGTTTAACGATTATTGCAATTTAGAAAACTCCACTTACTTCATAATCTCTAATAAAAATAGATATATTTGACTTTTATTCAAAAATGTGACAAAAAACTTATAAAGTTTCATATAATTACAAATATAATGTTTTCATGGGATATAACTGGAAAAATATCAATAAATCAATAGTAGCCACCAGTCATTATATACATTTTTAATTAAAATATTAATATATTTTATATGGTTATTCATAATAATATACAGTTTATAATATTATTATGATTATAATTGTCAACATTCGTTGGAGACGAATAATCGTAGATACTTGTAAATTATGTATAATCTGCTTCGCGTTTCTTTAATCTGTAAAGGGCGAAAAAAACTTAATAAATAACAAAAAAAAAACATGGCGAAAATAATAACTAACCTTAAAAGAACAACAAATTATATTAAAGAAAAAAATTCAAAATTAATTAACATAATGGAATAATTAATATAATAATGTTAGTAGCTAGTAAAATATGTGCGTTAATAATTAATAATATATTTTATGATATTAAATGAATATGCAAAATAAAAGCATATAATGAAACTATGCTGGTTGTGTCAATACTTTTGCTACGAAAATATATTTAGTATTGATGCGGTAGTGGAAGACAAATGTTTGTGTGCCCTCCCGCTACCATGTATATGTGCATTGTTGGGCACATTGGTTCAGAAGCTAGCACCTACAAATCTCACACTCAGAAAACTAAAAAAGTCAGTTAATAAACCCATCAGTCTTAGAGTACAATCAAGAATTGATGATAAGTAAGAAAAAATGGCCCATAACAAAGGTTTTCAGCATACAGCGCTCACAATAAGTTATTAAATGTGTTAGTTACTTCCTACATAACTTAAAATTTTTTTTTAGAAATTTAGAGATTATAAGAAACAAAATATTTGTCAATCAACGTAAAGAGCTCTATTTTTGAATAACAAAAAGAAGACCAAGTTTAGAAGACCCGTGCACTTTTCAGTACCAATCAGATAATTAGTATATTGACCCAAAATATTTAATATCCATCCATGCATCAGCCTTTCAATGTCCACTGTTAGACATAGGGCCAATTTATGCTACTCTGCCTAGTTCTGAGCCTTCCGAATCCAGCGGATACCCACTGTCTTCTTTAGGTCGTCAGACCATCTGATCGGAGGGCACGCGTGCTGCTTCTTCCAAGGAGTGTCCTCATTTTGAGGACGTTTTTTCCCCAAATCCTGCGCGCACCTCTAATTTTCAAGGTCAAGTATCACAAGTTTATGATCTCTTCCTTCGATGAAGAAAACCCTCGTGAGGAAACCTTAACTCCTGAGAGTTCTCGAAGGTGTGTGAAGTCCACCAATCCGCACTTGGCTAGCGTGGTGGACTATGGCCTTTACCCCTGTGAGGAGACCCGAACCCAGTAGTGGAACAGTTATGAGTTGCTATGATAACGACAATTAAAAAACCCTAGTATTATAAAGTATTCAAAAGATATTACATGCGCAAGTAAGCAATATCAAATAATAATTATAATATAGGACTGTTTAAATAAATAATCCATAAAAATTAGCTTAATACAAAGAACTATGTACTATGTAGCCGTGCAAATCTACAACTAAAATATCACATATATCTAGAGATTCTTTGAGATTCTAATTTAAGAAGCACCCTTAGTAATAGATACATAACACATTAGAATTAAAAATTATTATTATAAATAATTTTTGTAAAGTTATATTTTTTATAACTTTTGCACATATTAATATTTTATAAGCTACAGGGGAACGTCACGCGATGATCAAAAAGAATATATTTTATTCGATCTGAGTTTAAACTCAATGCACAGAAAGTCGATCCATAGACAATATGAAATTAGTTGACGAAACCTAAATTCAAAAGTGTTTGAAATTATAAAGCATATTTATGATTTTCTACAATTTAATTCCTAGTTTTGTCTCCACTCTCCGTGACTTATAACTGGCAATCGATATGTTTTATATATATTTACACTACATATGTTAAATGTTTTATAAACTTCATCAATCGTACCTTATCTATACATTATAACAATCTGTCAAAATATATGCCATTTCATACAATTAATATATTCTAAATGCAAATGATAATTTTTAAATGAAAATAATTAATATAATAATAATGGCCAATCAATAATTTGATAATTAATAATGTATCTAATTATCAATTATAAGGAAACAAAACACGTGTTTGAAAAAACCAGGCACTTTATTAAACGTCTCTTAATAAGACTGCATGAGCATTATCGTTATAATCTGTGAGAAATTATATGAATATATTAAAAAATCTAATTAATTAAAATTACATAATTTTGACAGACATCGCTTATCACATCTTGGCAGGAGTACTATCACACCACGTTTTTAAAACAAATCTTATTCGCTACGTAGCTAGGCTTATTTTTGTATGGCAAAATATGACTATATGACATATGATTATTTTGTGCTTGTAACATTATAAGGCAAAGTTATCCTAACCTCTAAGTACAACATATAATAAATGTATGTTTCACGCGTGTGCAACATAAAAGTTCCTGTAAATGGGTCACCGATTACAGACAGGGCATGAGACAAGCTTTAAATATCGTTAGATTCAATATCCATAAGGCGCCAGCGGAAACTTGCAAAAAAATAGACAGCCGTCCATCACAAGGCTATCTGTTAAACGATTTAAAATATATACCTATTTAAATTGATTGCGAATGATCTTAATAGAATGTGTATATATTATATTGCTTCAATAATAATAAATAAATATATATATATATATTCATTTTTATCGGACTGCCAAGATCCATAAGATGTCAGTAACAGTATATGTGCCTACTTGTATGTTAGTACCATTATTTTATACTATCTTAATCCTATTGTAAGCCCCATCCAATGTTTTTGGATGGGGATAATTGTACGTACATGTTTTCGTATGTATTTCACAGGTACGATCGAGTGTAGATACAACAAGCACTTGGTTCATTTTTGTCGCGGAAATGTACGATTTGCTGCAATTCACATCTGACTGGCGATTACTAGACCGACCAATCACCTTCGTTTGTGAATAATAGCATTCAATACTCACTGTACAAAAGGCAAATTTCAATAGGCACAGGTCGGTGGTCCATTCACAGGAACTTTATAGCTCTCAACACATTTTTTGCATGGAATAATCTATAAATCTAACAGGAGTTGCGCGAAAGCCTCATAGCACGTCCACTTACGATGCTGTCCCACCAAATGTATGTTAATTACTTTACAACATACAAAAATTGTAATAATACGAATTTATAATTAAAAAATTCGTTATATCATAATATTTAAATTTATTGTTCAAGAGATTTATAAAAAATTGGCGGGAACAACGTAACCCTCAATGTTTCGTGTAATATGTAGTAAAGAAGCCATTTTACTATTTTAAATAGGTAATTATTATTTTAACACTATCCTAAAGGCACAGGTACACTATATCCAGTGAAGTTTATAATCGTATCGTCGACACAACATTTAAACACACAGTCGGATAATGCGTATACAGCTTAACATAGCTGCCAGATTAATTAATTATTTAATATTAAACATTATGCATT
>DWJZ01004644.1:0-15082 GCA_018249125.1 Asbolis capucinus
TAAACTCACACTAAACTCAGGAACACAATATATGCACTACACAGAGTGAAAGGGAGATTAGTGCAGGAGGATTCTTCATTCCATTTTGGTCCCATGTTCCGCAGAGAAAACTATTCAGTCCTTAGAAACTGAACTCGCTACTTCGTACAAGCAGGAGTTTTATCCGAGTAACTCCCGATCCCGCGGGATTTCCGGGATTAATATTATCATATATGTACATACGTTAATCCAAGTTACCCTCTATGTGTATGCCAAATTTCATGAAAATTGGTTCGGCAGTTTTTGCGTGAAGAAATAACAAACAAACATACAAACTTTCCCATTTATAATTTTAGTAGGATAATAGGATTCCTTTGACCGCTAAGTCATATGTCTCTGCTCGTTTGACAGTTACATAAAATACTATTTGTTATAAAGTTTTTACCTAATACATCATTGAGTCAAAAGGTATAAAAACCAAACCAACTTTTTATGACAAAAACATAAAACAGGAGAAAACTAAAACTTCAACTGCACGCACACATCAATAAATCTATTAGAGAATTGAAAAGTAACGGCTGGAAATAATGTTCCAAGTTGTTTGTTTGATACGAACGATCTGAAAATATAATATTACCGAGTCTAGAACAATTGTGAAACTTTTACAGACTGGTAGTCACAGTTTATAATGGTTCATTGTTACTTTGAAGATAATTTATTCTAGTATTGAAGCTGAAGAGTTTGTTTTATTGAACGCGCTTTTCTTAGGTCAGAATTGAAAAAAATGGATAGTCTATTTGCCGAGGTAGGTTAAAGGATACTTTTAATATTTTTTTTACTTTGTATAAATTAGTGCTTGACCACTATCCCACCTGATGGTAAGCGGCGATGTGGTTTTAGATGGTAATACCATAAAAACGTCTTTATACACGCGGGATAATAGGTTAAAAACATCCGAAATGCCACAATGTGTATGCAACCTTTTTATTACAACCAACCAACAGTGGGTGTGGGGTTGGACAAAATTTAGTGTTCTTAGTCCGTTGGTAATTCAACGAAGTTGTGTAAGTGTGTATTTGTTCGTACGGATCGCATTTTCTATTAAATTTCTATCGGAGGCGACATCTAGTATATTCTTGATCGAAGCTGTCCAATCATGATTTTTCCAATCCAATCACAATTTTTTGAATTCCTGTCCTAGTTAACTAAACAATATCCTAGCTGTTAAAAATTAGCGACGCCCGCAGATGGACTCTGCTAAAAAATGTATTGTGACTGGAATGCGGGCGTTCGAGAAAAATGGGAGTTCGTGACGAATTAAATGAAAACGAAACAATGGCCAACCGTGGGAAATAGATTAAAAATATTCCTCGTTTTAAAACTAAATTGATTTGGTTCAATCTATGAAATAATAAAACTCATCGATCAGTTTGTACCTACCATGTTTTTTTGTATTGTCTTCGTTAAAAGCCTATATTACTCTCCTCATAGCTGAGGAGGCATACAGTATACTCCACCAAGCTGCTCCAATGCAGATTGGTCCAAGGATTAGTATAATGACCACCACACACCAGGGATGTGTGGGGGTTTTTGTGCAGCCCCAAGGTGAAGATGATACTTAACAATAACAACCGGGACCGACGGCTTTATGTCCCCTTCAATGCACAGAAGTGCAAATTTTTGCCAATTGTAGTCATCCATCCTACCGACCGCGCCGCTATAGCTCAACTTCGATGATCACTTAGGGTCGAGAGAAGCCGGTGAGTGAATTGTTTTGTTATGTTTCATATTTCATTTCTTTTAATCAATTCGTTCTCGGTCTAACCTTGATGTATACAGTAATTTCAAATAGACAAATAACTAAAAAAAGAATAATAAAGAAAAAAAATACTTTCTCACTTTGTGACTGATATTCAAACAATCGAGAAGATTGTTTGAATCAATCATCAGATCAATTTATATGGGCAATCAAAACAATAGTACAACGTTATTCAAACGAGTTTCATTTAAAGCGAGACTGTTAATGGTATGAGATTCTTAATTATTATAGTCGATTGCTTTTCATTCGCAACAGCTTGAAATTTCGTTTTGTAATGGTTTGAAATAAATGAAATGAAAACGGTAATGAAATATCAAACTTATCCTAGAGCAAATGGTTCACATGTTGGTGATGGAATTTTAGCAACGTCTGGTTGTCGTGAATACTTAATTGAGAATTTATTATATACAGAAAAATTGTTTGACCCCTCCTCTTAGGTTCTCTGTGCCATCTCCTCTGTTTCTCTTAGGTCAGAAGGTTAGCGCATGAATAGCACCATTCGAGCTGTATGGCTCAGCTTACTTTGGCCGTCAGCGGGGCCAGTCGATTACTGGTGTCTATATGGTTTGAACAAATGACAGGTGTTACGAGGTTTGCTGGGTAGATCACTCGTGCCGAGCCACAGCAACAAAGGTTTCAATGCATAGCGCTCCATATATGACAGAAAACAATAACATTCTAACTTTTATGAGTGACAGTTACGTTCGTATGAAATACCGGTATATTTATACCGTTATTTTTTTTCATTCGTCGATATGGCCTAACCACGTGCACTAGCGCTCCTTTGGGTAAAAATTCGAAATGATCTGACGTCACTTTGTATAACGTTTAGCTAGAAAACCACCAACGTTTCGGTTGTATAAACAAAATTTGTACTTTTATAAATCGAACCAATATCAAAACATTCTTATTTATCTTTATCATATGGTTCATGTTGACTCAACTGTATTATTTTAGGTCTCAGTATCCCGAAACTAATTAACATAATTAATTATTTATTTATCTGAGTTATTTAGATGTATTTTTGGAGTCTATAAAGGACAAACAAATAAACTCGCAAACTCTTTTCAATTCATTTTTATTTATATATTGATAGATACATAGATTACAGATTAATATAATTACTAAGTAAATCAGTTAGATGGACATTTAGAATTACATTTGTGTTGCATGCATGACATGCCAACATTCTTCCGAAATTCTGGTTCTGGGTTCTGATTTCAGTCAACTACAACTGAAACAAGACTTCTCAAACGACAGAAATGCACGCAATGCAAATACATTGGCACAATTGGACACAATCAGCCATGGAGATATGTACCATAACCAGCTATTAATAAGTCACCGTAAATCACTCAACCATTACAATCGGTATCTGCGTCCATGACACAGTATTCCGTGCGATCTAACTCTAACAATAAATTTGGATAGGCCATATCACGAGTGTGTTTTGAATTGTTTTAGTCAGTTTATCATAATTGCAACCTATAACTCTACGAATGGGCTCAGATTGTCACTCACAATGTGAAATGTTTTTTTCCATTCACTAAGTTAGTGAATGTAATTGCCTATGGTCTTTAAAAAAACTACTAGAATTCGCTTCTTTAGTGAAGACAGAACGGTACTCACTATTTTTTTTACCTGAGATAAGTTAGCACTTGACTACGATCCCACCTGGTGGCGATGAAGCCTTCGACGGCAAAGCGCACTAACTTGGTGAAACTCGATTCAATCTTGATTTGACGAATTACATTGTAATCGAACACTGATCACTGTCAAGCCATAGTTTCAAGCTGACCAAGTCGGAATTGGTTGGTTTCCGACACGTTCTGAACTTTTGGGGAATTCGTAGTAATTCAGGTTTCTTCACGATGTTTCCGTTAATCGAAGTGATTATTGAGTTACAACAACTGTAAATTTTAAATGTCCTTGGAGAACTTGTTCAATTTGACGAGATCTATCATTCGATTGATGTAAACTGATTGACCTAAGAAATGCGTAAAAGTGAATCCGTTCACGTCAACGAGGGGAACCGTGAAATAGTCCCAACGGTTCCATCTATAAAGATTTTACGGTCGTTTCCTGAGTTCACAGTCTCGGTGTAAAAATGTTAAATAGTGAAAAGTTATAACCATCCAGATACGAATGAACATCAGCTGGAATTTGTTGATATCTTTTGACATTAAATATTCGTGTAGTATTTTGGGCACAGAGATATCAGTGTTGGTAAAAATGCTAGTAAATTTCGCTTTCTTTTGGTCTGTCGTATTTTGTGACCATAAATAATTATCATAATTCCCATAAATATTATCATTTTCATCGTCATTATCATCAGCTCTTCATTCCTTGGTAGTTTCCTGTTATCTACTTAAAAACCTAAATTTTATTGACTGAACGAACTTTCGAACGACGCAGTTTTCCTCGTACTTTATTATACGTACTGCGAAGGATTGGAATGACTTATGATGCTGGAGTCTTCAAGAGAAGAATAAATAGGCATTTACTAAGTTAATGTGCCCGACACCTTAGACACCATCACCACTTTTCATCAGGTGGGATCGATGTCAAGCATTAACTTATTCTACATAAAAAAAACTGATATTGAAATTAATCGAAAAGATATAGAAACATATGAAGTTTGTAAAATGATTCCTTATTTACATAAGGTCGCCAGCTAATCAGAAAATCATTTTGGAATGTATCACCTAAGGAGACAATATAAGATGTAGAAATATAATATGATACGAGTACCAGTCATGTCTTAACTGTATAATAAATGATTACTGTACATGCATTGTATGTATGTATGTATACTTTATTATAGTGCACAGTAATAGCAGTGGTAGCCTAATGGTTTGAAGCTGATCTCTCGATTTAAGGTCTTGGGTTCAAATCCTGCGACACGCACATCGAATTTTCGAAGTTATGTGCGTATCAGAGTTCATTATCACTTGCTTGATGAAGACCTCGTGAAAAAATCTGCACTGCTGATTGTTCTCCATAAAGTTCTCCAAAAATATGTGAATTCTACCAATCCGCATTTGGCCAGCCTGGTTAACTATGCCCTGTACCTCTCACATTGTGAGAGGAGACCCGAGCCCAACAGAAGGCACTATTACGGGAAGTAATAATACTGTAATATAACTTATTTTTATAAATTAATTGGTACTATAACCTTCACGTATCTTCTAACAGTGTGACGTAAACATTTACTACCGTGTGAAGGAAGATTACTTCAATATCAACTACAAACTTACTAATGTATGTATTATTTCAGAATTGTCCTGGTAATTAGGTCATTAACCTTCTCAATCATAACCCAGTAAATTAGGTTGTTTAGATTAAAATTGTTCAAGTTTGTGACTTTCTCGTGTTAATTAAGCGTATTGAGCTGATATATTTGCATAAATTATAATATTATTATCATACGTTGTTCTTTAGAGTTTGTATAACGTATCTGCGAGAGCCTACTCCAGATCTTCAGACTTACATACCGTTATATTCATTGCAGTGATGAAAATCTATAGTTTAATTAAATAGTTGAGCAAGCCCCTCAAGGTCCCACAGAATTCAACGTCAAAGAATCGAAATCTTCAAAAATTATTGTGCCTGTAATCTGCGGGAAGTAAACGAAATAAGTTAACAATTTTCCTCACAATTCAATGGCTAAAAACCGTGCGTTACGAAGAAATGGCCGTGGTTCGAAGTAAGATCCATAAACGCGTAACATATGTATATGTTTCGAAATAAATATGTAGTTTTTTTATTACACACAGACAGTATAAGCTCTGCTGCTAATTAAAGTATGTTCTAGATGGAAATCGAACCCACGACCTAGCAGTCAGGTTCACTAACAACCTACAGTCCAGTCATATAGTTATTATATGTTTGTATGTATAACTTTAAACCTGTTGAACCCAATTCCCCCCATACCAAGCTACCCAATTACGTGAAACATGACTGGGAGTTCAGAAGTTTCTAGAAATATGTTCCTCTCACCGTTAAACGTATCGACAACCACTTTTACGGACGTATTTCGATGTTATATCCAGTTTTATTTACTCCATTTTATATCTGTACTTTCGTGCCGATGTATCCGGGATTCGTAACGTTTTTCGGATTTCGTGATGGTTTTTTTGGGACATGTAGAATGCAATTTCGTAGTGTATTTGGTAAAATGTTCTTTGTGTTGTGCTTTTAGGAAAGCGGAATTCTTACTATAAGATGCTTGAACTATTTTGAGTTTAAATTTTGATGGATCTTATGAGAGAAACAAAAAAGAAACTTATATTATAAATGCGAAAGTACCTCTTTCTTTCTATCGCGCTTTCTGTTCTAAACCATAGAACTGATTTTGATAACAACGAGTAGATCGCAGGAAATTAAAAATATTATATTAATTATACTGAAGGCGTAACTTATCTACGATTGGGTTGCACTGAAAATCAGTAGTCGTGGGTCCTCGTCGTTCCATGGCATTGTACTGTTCTATAACCCAACTATGTTAATGCTAAGGTGACGAAATAAATCCTTTCTTTCTTTATTTTTTTAAAAAGAACACAGGCCGCCTTTTATGAAGATAAATGCAAAGACATGATATAAGGGATAAAAATGTGTATACGGGATGTATGTTTACAATACAATATAAATACAATACCTGGCTGCGTCGAAAATGGACTGTGAGATATCAGGGAAACAGGCCCACTAGCTCTCGGCTAAAATATGTTAAAACCATATTTAATGTAAATACATAATTTATTAGGCGAAGTACTGTTAAGTATTAACTATGTACTCTTTGTTTAAAACGAATTAACGATATGAATTAATGTATTTTTTTTTGTTTCAGGTATGTGTCTTATTGGATACTAACTACTCAAAAATAAGTACGTACTTCTACTTCCATTTGCGTAGTCTATCAATGATGTGTGCACTGTTACCATATTACTACTTTGTTACAATAATTATCTCGTGAAACATTAAAAATTGTATATATCTTTGGACAATTTTCACACGGCCATCTGACCCGAAACTAAGAGTTAGCTTGAGGTATGTTGATCAGATAACTGATAAACATACATATACATATACTTTTAAAAACATACTTAAATAGATATTTCTATTACACATCCAGACACACAGAACAAACATTTCTGCTCATCACAAAAAAGTTTGACCTGGGTGGGATTCGAACCCACGGCCCCCGGTTAGTAGTCAAGTTCACTAACCACTAGACCAACCGGCCTGTCGATGGATTGATGGATTCCTACCACAAGGTAACACGAAACTAAACTCCACATCGAAAGTCAACCTCCTCATAAGGCCGAGTTTCGTTAATTACTTACTAAAATGACAAACCAACTGTATTTCTAGAAGATTGTGTTATCTTTAAAAGTAAAAAAACTTATTTATATTGGGGCATCAGGGTGATTGATGACGTCGTCGTTTGTATAACGAGCGGCGATGCCTCAACTACGCCGCCGGAATACTTCGGACAATCTCGCGATAATTGTGGCACGTTTAACTTCTAATTTATTTTTATTTTTTTCTCCGAAACCAATATTATAACCATAAATGTGCTACTTTCGTACATCAGTAGGGCTTCAGTTTTTGATTTTTCAACTTGTCAAACTCACATCACACGTCCCACGATGTTATGAAAAGTCAAAGGCAAAATTCATTTAATCATGTAGGTTAATAATACACATATTAAAATTGTAAATCTGCTTTTTTATGTATTAATATTTTAATATTAATTACGTAAAATATTGTATTATTTATGTGGTACATTATTCTTGCATTATTTTATTAATTTTGATAGATTTAAGTGAATTAAAATACGTATTTTTTAATTATTGACACATAAAAGTTCGACAACTCAGCGACAGCAACTGACAAAATAAATGATAATTGTATCAACTAGTATAAAGCAGGAACGATAGGCACACATGTCATATGTATAGTTATAATGTCATTGTTAGAAACCCATATTTGTGCTAGCCACGCATGTTCAATTGAACATAGGCTTCTCCTCATAACTGAGGAGGCGAAAAGGCCTATGACAAAGTCGCGGCAAGGCTTATCATCTGTTAATAATAATCAGGTTTTGTACACCCTCCACAGCTGTCAGGATTTTTCACTAATATGCACAGATGGACTTCAAAAAAAGGACGAGGTTTTCAATACGGCTATTGTCTGTTTGTTACGTCATAATTTTTTACGGAGTATACTGATTTTGATGATTCCTTTCATATTCAAAAGTTGGTGTTTGTCATGTGGTGTCATGTTAATACGAATGAGATCTGGCGAGTATTCTTTAAGTACCAACGAATTTTATAAAATTTAATGGATTTTTTTATTTAATTACCAGTAACGGTAGTTAAAACTCGTTTTTTATCAATTTATATTCATAGCAAATCTTTCGGGAGAAATGATGAATGTGTTATCAAAATGAATTTATGTTTATCGTAAAGGTGCGTCAGATTAATGTTTTCTAAGCAGGTGGGTAATCAGCCGTCAATAAATGTTGTACAATCAGTGCCGGGTCCCCAAGAGATCCGTCGCACCTGAAGCTTGGCTGCTCGTTATTGAAATGACATCATCAATCAACACAATTGGTACTTTAGCTGTTAACGATGTTGTTATAGTTAACGTTATCGTAGTAACGCAGTTAAAGAATTTAGTAATGATTTTATGGACGAGATTCCTACCGTGGCTACAGTCATTTGTGTATTGATAAATAGTAGTATATATGTATGTTATTCGAATTCATAATCTATTCCTAGTGGTCTGAATATTGGTCTCTCAAACGAGAGGGCCTGGATTCAAATCCTGTGGCGTGAACCTCTAATTATTAAAGTTATGTGCGTATCAGTTGCTGCGGTGAAGAAATATCGTGAGGAAAGTTTTCCTGAGAGTTCTCCATAAAAATCTCGAAAGTGTGTGAAGACCACCAATCCGAACTTGGCCAGCGTGGTGGACATTGGCCTGTACCCCTCACATTGTGTGGGACAGTTATGGGTTACAGTGATGCATCTATTTCGGTGCTAATTTTCGTTAAAATCCGTTCCATAGTCTTTTTTATGTTTGTTCCTCGCATAAACTACTGAACGGTTCTGAATGTTTGGCACAGTAGTCTGGAATATTACATGGGCTACTTTTTATGGACATACCACGCGGGTGAAGCCGTGGACGGACCCTCGTCATTCGTAAAAAAGAGGACTTCAAATTACATCGATAAGTAAAAAAATTAAAAAACCATACACATTGTCGTCAGCTAAATATTAAGTAATAAAAGTACCTCAAAAATTACTCGTCAGATGTCGCTCATAACATAAAAGATTTATTAAAATATTTAAAAACACAAGCTTAAATTATAGCTCCCGAATACGAAAAAAAACGTACTATTTCATAACTGTATTGTTAACGGTTAAGGTGTACCCTTGTCATAAAAATGCATGGTCGTCGGAACTAAAGCAGTATGCAAAATTTCAGCTTCATAGTGTAAGAGGAAGTGGGTCTAATTTAGCTTGCAAGATTTGACCCGAACACTCAACTACTAATATACAAATATATATATAGACACACACACAATATGCAAGTTAAATAAAAGCTTGCAAAAATACAGTTTAATTGAAAACCTATTTTTTTAAGTCGTTTAACAATATAGCAAGAAGTATTTATTTCAAATGTATCTGTAAAATCCACAGCTCCGAATGGTCTCTATCTCACATAACAGAAAAGCATTACAATCACAATCAAAGGCTTTTTCCCAACCTTCCTGGATCAGATAGGAGAAAGCCTTCGACAAGGACCGGTCATAGAATATAGTGAAACAGAAGAGACAGATATTTTTGCAGTATTTAAAACAGTACATTAGCGGTGATAGCCTAGTGGTTAAAAATCTCCTCCTGCTCGGGGGCTACGGGTTCGAATCCCAGGGCGCGCACTTCTGACTTTTCGGAGTTATGTGCGATCTAAGCATTTAAATATCACTCGCTATAACGGTGAAGTGAAACATCGTAGGAAACCTGCATGCCGGAGAGTTTGCACAACTCAAAGCTGTGTGAAGTCTGCCAATCTGCACTTGGCCAGCGTGGTGGACTATGGTCTTAACCTTCTCATTTAGAGAAGAGACCCGTGCTCAATAGTGGGCTGTGATGGGTTGAGATAACTACAATACACGATTATATTTTTGATAAGGATGTCTGAAAATAGCTAGGGAACAAACGTCCGCCACATAAATGTCCCAGTTGGGAATCAAATCCCCTACCTCCTAACTACCCTGGCACCACCAGGCAACATGGACATCAACAAATTAAGATTATTTTTTTATTTTGTTTTGTGTTTCAATATCTACAAAAATTTAAATATGAATTTCAATACTGTAATTTTTGACCGTTAATATACATATGTATTATACGACATGATTATGTCACTGAATGGTCAATGTATATAGCTCTGTAATAAACTAGTGTTTAAAAATATATAGTCGCAGTTATATTAACAGAAATCATAATGTGCAAGTTAATAGTGAAGTGACGAATATGTAAGTTTTCACAAAATCTTAAAACCAAAACTTGGAAATTAATTAACAAGTAATTTCTTCCCAAACGTGTCAACTTCTAAACTTCTCGTTACATATATAAAAAGTGTCTGTTTGTCATCTCATGTTTAGCAAATCATAATTAACATTATAGATAAACATATTTTTAACCCTCCATATTTTTAACCACTTTAATTATAGAAGAAAAGCAAGATTTACTAAAAATATTTTAAAACACAAGCTTTTTAATTATCCCTACTATTATTATAAATGCGAAAGTAACTCTGTCTGTCTGTTTGTTACGCTTTCACGTCTAAAGCACTGAACTGATTTTGATGAAATTTGGTACAGAGATAGAGTTGACCCTGAGAAAGACCTTAGGCTCCTTTTTATTGCGAAAAATGGGGGGAAGGGGTAAAAAGAGGTGATGAATGTTTGTATAGAAATTAGTCATTATTAAAGATGTAACAGCGAAACTTTGTACTAAGACACTTTATAAAAAAGGAAAGGACATAAGCTACTTTTTATCGCGCAAAAGGGAGGGGAAGGTTTTAATGGCGGGGCTGAATGATGAATGGAAATTCGTCATTTTTAATGATAGGACTGCGAAACTTAATATTAAGACACCTAATAGGACATGAAAGGACATAGGCTACTTTTCATAGTGCGAAAAGGGGCTCAAGGGGTTAAAAGAGGGGATGAACGTTGTTTAGAATATCATTATTCACAGGCAGACACGTTAAACTTATAACACTTCTTCGCTGAGGGTTACAAATACTACGGCGCGCATGTGAGTACGGTGGCGTTCTTTCCAAGCTTCATTATTAATATGATTACAATAATATAATATATAAAGCTAATAAACTGACGAAAATAGCCGGTGGGCGTTCGGGCTCTCGGGCGGCGGCTCGTGCTGATGGCGGGGCGCACCATCACCCACTACCACGACCACGCGGACGATGTCGCGGACAAAACCTGGTAGTTCCATAATGCAGAGAAATACACAAAATTTCGTAACTGTATTGATAACCGTTAAGGAGTTCCCTTGTCTGGAGCCAACCCTGAGCGTAGTATCAGGTCATGCTCATAATAAAAATGCATTGTCATCGGAATTTAAGCAGTGTACATAATTTCAGCTCCGATGTGGGTCTAATAAGGCTTGCAAGATTTGATCCGTAACAAATAAATATACAAATATAGTCACATACTTATATAATATACTCTGCAAGTTAAATAAAAGCTTGTAATGAATTCATTTTATGAACAATTGAGATACAAAAAGCTACATAATTATTCCAAATATTTTACTTACTGAAATGGTAATTATGAATACAATTTAGTTGAATCCTAATTATCACATTTTGAAAATATAAAAATGTAATAATTATCATCTTTTCTAGAAAAATAGAAAGTTTTTCATAGAAAAACTCTCCTTACATCGATGTATATTCTATGATAACAAACGTGCCTTAATCAGTACGACGATAGAGAAACGATAAGCTACCATTAATGAAATTGCTTCAGCTGGGTCCTACGACTTCGCATACCGTTCGACAGATTTAAGGAAAAAATCAACCGTAACCCAATGTACTAAAGACGATTTTGTAAAAATGGCTTAGATTCTAGCTATGGATGGATTAAAAGTCTTTCTCAACGACGGCAGTCGTTAACAGAATATCGGAGAGGATTTTTGTGTTAAGTATTGAAAGAACTATATCTTTTTTTATATTATATGCAGACAAACGAGCTGATGGGTCACCTGATGGTTAGTGATCACCGCTGCCCATGAACATTAGACGCACCAGGAGCATCACCTAGGCTAGGGGGGTAACGATGGACCCGCTTCTTGAAGGTCCCTATGTCATAGCTGTTAGGGAACACCGGTGCAGGAAGTTCGTTTCATAGTTTAAACGAGGGGTGAACAGTTTGATTTTTGCTAAAGGGCCGCACATACATACTATGTAGAATAGCATTGTTTATACTTAATAAAATCTATTTAACGTTTTAGAGTTCCTATGTAAAGTTTAGATATATTTGCATATTTATTGTATGATAATGCTTTTTTATGGTGTTTGATTTTATATTTTGACACAGAGTTTGACTTTGTGACGATAAAAAACCTAATTTAAACATGCTCAAAGGGCCGTATGCGGCACGCGGGTACTAACCCCTGGTTTACACGTACGAGGCAGAAAATGCCGTGTAAAAGTTTTCTGCTAAAAGTAAAGGAAATTAATAGACAATCATTTATATAGTCAATATCAATTATTAGATACTAGCTTTTTCTCGGGACTATGTCCGCGTTGTACACCCACCAATACCCCATACAGTGCATGAATACAAAGAGTTGCGCTTTTATTTGCAATAATAATCAGGAGTTTAGGTGTGAAAAGGTGACTAACAAACAGAGTTACTATGGCATTTGTAATATTAGTGAGGGTAATTTATCTGTAACTAACCGCTATGTTAACTTAATAGGGATTTAATTGGAGTCGAACTCCCACCTCCTAACTATTCTGGCACCACGAGGCAACAGGATTGACATTAACAAATTTCGGATGGATCATATGATAACATACATTTACATTTTAAGCACATCCTCGGTGTTGCTCTATGTAAATAAATAATTTAATTCCTTGTTGAGATCGTGAGCTGTATTTATTTTCATATCCCGAACTAATGAGTTCGTGTAATGGAATGTTCGTGTAATCTAGAGTATACAGTTGGCTTCAACCTATTGATGGCACATCAAGTCTTTTCTCATATTGAGGACGCGTAGGCCATACTTCACCACGCTTCACCACGCGAAAATATATGTAATGGAATCCACTTCCAACAAATTCATTTATCACATGGCCGGGAATTGAACTTGGTACCTTTGTTTCACAGGCAGAGTATAACTCATGGTCCATATCTGAGCACGGGTCTCTCCTGGTACCAAGAAGGCCGAGAGCATACTCCACAACGCTGCTCCAATACCGGATATTATATTGACTAGGGTGTAGGACCATTGAAAGTAAAAACAGCAATTCATGTTATTTTGCGACAAAATACAACAACGAGATTAGCGCCGCTTATTTCTTGTGTAATTCACAGCGTTAGTGTAGCATGTTGTAAGTATACTATTTCATGCCTTTAAATGTAATAAAAATAAACCTATTTCAGGTAAACTAAAATATAAAATGCCTGCATGGTTAGTGAAAATGTAGGCTTCTAGTTTTATGCATAAGTTATAGGGGGTCGAAAAAGGCCTGCACTGCTTCGAGAAAGGAATGTTACCGTACCTTGGCGGGAGCACTACCGCGCTTCCAAATTAATTGTATTGTCTCTAAGTATGTTTTTTCACAACTTCTTTTCTATTTCGGTGCCAAGTTTCATCAAAATTCGTTACAATCATTTAGACGTGAAAAGGTTTCGAGACAAAGTTGCTTTCACATTTATATTAGTAAAGTTAATAATTAGTTTCCGACAGACGCCTCAAATTTTGTCGCGTTTCAGTCGCAAGTCTGAACAGACATTCACCACTCAACCTATTTGAAACACTCATGAAAAATGAAAACGAATGAAAAGGGCTTCAAAACATTCGAGTCGTTGAAAAGTAGTAAAGTTACATAAAATAATCGTAAAATGCCATTTAGACTGGAGAAAGTCGGATATTATAGAAATGGTCGTAAAATTACGTAAATTGCCTGTAACCTACTTAGTCGCTGACCCTGCCTGTGTAGCTGAGGATTCTGGGTTGGACTCTCCCCCGGGGTATTAGTTTCTGTAATAGATGAATATTTGTTTTCTGGTCATAAGTTAATTTGGACTGGATTGAGTAATTTTCTTTAACGGAAAAGGATGCACTTCACAACTAAGTTAATCCAGTACACCAAAATGATTTTAAACATGAATACTATAAGATAGTTAAAAAGACGTTTAAAATCATTTGGATGCTCGCAACTTATTTTTGACCATGTTGTGGATTGGATGTTTTCGCTTGCGTCCATTTGTGATCTGTTATTTATGTTGTGTGTGTTACACGTATACGGCGATGGACTATCATAGAAGTGTATATTGACAAGCTTTTGTTTAACTTGCAGTATATGTTTGTATATTAATATATATATTTATTTTTTACGGTAAATTTTTGCAAGCTTAATTAGACCACCCACTTCCACTTACACTACGGAGCGGAAATTTTGCGTAACGTCTTCATCCTCGTGACAATGTATTTTTATGACAAGCATGACCTGTTTCTACGTTCAGGATTGGGTCCAGACAAGGGAACTCCTCAACGGTTAAAAGTGCAGTTTAGAAATTTTGTGTTTCGTTGTATTAGGGATCTAAAATTAAAGCTTGAGTTTTTAAATATTTTTTATAAACCTTGTTATTTTTTAAATTAATTTAGTAATAGTCATATTTTGAACCCCATAGTGAGTTGGAAATTTTTATAAATTAATTGTGCCATATTGATTAATTAATTTAACACTGTCCCCGATTGCTTTAACAACATGTCTGTTTTCCTACTTTCATCGTTATTTCACGGTCACCAACCATCGTACAATAGATACATCAACGAATCTGCTATGAAATAAAACAAGATTTATTAAAAGTATTTTAAAACGCAAGCCTTAATTATAAATCTATAATACAAAAAAATATAGAACATTTTGCAACTATGTACATACAGCCTTGGCCAAAAGTATTAGGCACCCCCAATAAAGTTACCATACAGCTGTGCTGTTTAAACAATAATT
>DWJZ01004645.1:0-15081 GCA_018249125.1 Asbolis capucinus
AATACAAGCTTTAATTATAGATCCATAATATAAAGAAAGGAATCTTGTCTGGAGCCAATCCTGAACGCAGTATCAGATCATATTTGTCATAAAAATGCAGTCATCAAGATGAAAACTTTATGCATAATTTCCACTCTGTAATGTACGAGGAAGTGGGTCTAATTAAGCTTGCAAGATTTGATCCGTATCAAATATACTAATACAAACATAAAAGCTTGTAAAAAGGGTATGTAGTGGGAGGGTGTATATAGATGACGGAAAGGGGGCGGGGGGATAACAGTAGGTTAAGAGAGGGTGAGTGAGAAAAAACTGTATTGGATACTGGTATTCCATACAATATCCATATGTATATATATATATTCCATGTAATTTTATTTCATGAAATAATTTTGAGTTGAGATGAATATGATATCATATAGATAGCGGCGTGATAAAACTATGTTGCTTTCAACATTTTCACCATTTTATGTACTCCTATATAATTTTGGAAACAAAATGAAAGGTGTTCAAAGTATTCATTTCAATAGACTTTTACCACTGACATTTTGACTCATTCATAACTCATTTCATATCTAAACATATATAGAGCCCATATAACATAAAGCACAATAGTAAAGTGACGTCACCTTGAGGGTACACTTGCCCCGCAGCACTGGCCTTGCAGCATCCTCGTACAGCAGTAGACGCAGGTTCTGCGAGCCCTCCAGGTCGAGCGTGAAGCTCTCGTTCCAGCGCGGCTGCGCGCTGCGGCACACCAGCTTCGACTTGGCCTTCCTGAAGTAGTGGCCGTACGAGTCCACCTCCATCACTATGTAGTAATCTGAAATAAAAGGCAACAAATTCTCAAGCTGACTCGTAAGAAATTAATTTGCGATAGTTTTAATTAAAATTAAAATCCAGTTTTCTCTCCATTCTTTAGTCATCCTCCTGCTATTTTACTTCTAGTCACCTGACCTGAAGCAATCAGCAAAAATCATTGCCAAGCACCCGATATCCGGTACATATAATATAAACCTTTTTTTACTGGAATATTCAATACCTAGTTGAGCAATAAGGAGAAGGAAAAAAGGTTTCTATAATGTGTTCAATATTGGCAATAGTTGGTATACATTTATTTTGAATCGTGGTTGAGGTATAGTAGATATAGTGTTTGTATATAAAATGTGGGGATAATATTTGTCTTCAGCACAAGGGGAGGCGGAGGCCAGTCCCGGTAGGGGTGTGGAAGAAAGAACGCACTGTTGGCTAATGGTGGCTTACGAACCAATAGGGTTAACATAATCACCAGCGGCAGTGTCCAGCGGCGCTGTCATCCCACCAATATGCAGATGCAGGTCTCCCAGCAGCAAGGAGTCGTCGCGGCCGCCGCGTAGCAGGTACGAGCCCATGTCGGTCTGCAGGTAGCTGCGGCACGCCGTCACCCACGCCTGCAGCTCCAGCATCGATACTGCGCTCGTGCCCGCCGGCGGCGCTGATGACGCCTGGACAACACAATACTCAAACTCCGTAGCAATTTTTCCTGTATGAGTTTATAATTGTAATTAGAAATTGCCTTCGCTTCGCTTCGGAAGAAGATTGGATGAAAACTATACAATAATCCTTCTCGTCATACAAGCTACAAACATCATGCACAATTGTGTCTAAAGTGATCCAATGGTTTTAGAGCTGCCATATGTTAACCTGCCTTCTCATGGAACATAGCAGTTTTCTGCGAAAAAAGTAACTTATATCTTTTGCCCTTACATTAGCTACACATATGCTAAATTTCATCTTAATTGATCCATTGGTTTCGGAGTTGCCATACTAATTTTAACCTGTTAACTTGCGCGAACAAATTCATTTTCTGGGATAAAATCTATCCTAAAACCATTCTCGGGTTTTAAGCTACAACTATGCCACGTTTCATCTAAATCTGTCCAGTAGTTTTTGCGTGAAACTCGAACAGACAGACAATAAATCCAAAAAAAATTGTTTTAGTCTCTATATCGATAACAAAGCCTCTTCTGCATCAAAGTTTTCAAAAAATATTTAGTGTACAGAATTGACTCTGTTACAGTTTTATTATTAGTATAGATAAAATTATATTACTAATGACAATTCCATATCTAAACATTACCTGCAATGCATGTATGGAGTCAATCCACTGAGTGCGCTCGTACTCGGAGCTGAGGAAGAAGACATGGTGCCGCTGTAGCGCGCCGCCGGGCGCCGCACGCGCCCCAAGCCTGAACACCAGGTTGGGCGAAGCCAGCACCAGCTGGCCCTCCAGCTCGGCCAGTTTCTTACGCTGCTTCTCTGCCACGCCGCGACCGCCCAGACGGATTTTCTGCCCATAAAATATAATATATTTATACTAGTTTTCGCTTCGCCTGCGTGGTACATTGATAAAAAGTACCTTATATGTTATTCCAGACTATACTCTATCTCTGTGCCAAATTTCATCCAGATTGGTTCAGCAGTTTTAGAGTGAAGGAGTAACAAACATCAATTCAACCATCCTCACAAACTTTCGGAGTGCGGAAATCCAATATTTCAATTAATAATGCATTGGAAACACATCAATAAAAACAAACATTACACACACTACCAAAAATTTACGCGCACTTTTGTCGATATCGTTACTGCCGATGATAAAACAATTGTCGTAGGGTAGTCGTAACTGTCGTAATTATGGATGAAATTCAACCGCAGACAGGATCACTGACAATTTTTTTTTAATTTTGTAATTCTTTTATATATTTTTATATTAAATAAGTTAGCGCTTGACTACGAAACCACCTGATGGTAAGTGGCGACGTTGTCTTTGATGGTAAAGCGCACTATCTTAATTAAAGCCCGTTAACTCTTGACTTGAAGACATGAACGTTATAATCAAACGAGAATACCGAAGGGGGCAACTTATTCTATTCCTTCACAGTACAAATATTCATTCGTGGCGGAGCAGGACGAGGCGAAACGCGACATTCGTACCGGCGGTGTGGTTACGACGAAGAGATTGATACCCGCCATGCGTCGGCTCGTTTGATGGTGGAACGGGGATGGGGGAATTAACTCATGTAATTCCAATAGAATGCTGGCAATTCTGCGCTTGTGCTCGAGAATTTGAAGTTTTGTTTTGACCAATCGGGGTCACCAATAAGCTATTATTAGCACGTCTCTTCATAATAAAAGTCACCTTATCATCCTGCGCAGCCCTCTCCTCAGCCAGTATGAGGTCCCGCACGGTGCAGGCCTGCGACTTGAGCGCGACAATGTTAGCCGGGGAGGTCTCGCGCTCCGAGCCCGTGTCCTCCTCCACCACCACTATGTCCGGCAGCGGGATGAACCACTTCAGCTCAAATGTAAATTTATCACGACCCGATGCCTGAAAACATTTTAAATAAAATTAGTTCTGTAATGTAAAATAAAAATAAACGCGGCCTTATGTATTAAACATGTACAATAACCTTTAAATTAAAAAAGATAAATAAACTAACTATACATACAATAACGCACACCTTAAATTTGAATATTTTAAGGTGTGTGAATGTGAAACTGACTGGTTTTAAGTACTAACTTTATAGTGAAGCCAAGATTCTTAGCCTGGAATATCACTTAAGTTTAACGCCTATTCAGATTAAAATCGACTTAAAAAGATATCTTGTTACTTCAGGTTTTTATTAGGTAGTCACTTATTAATTATATTTGTATCAAATACCTTATATTTTGCACAGGCTATAACGTCGTTAAATAAAAACAGATGCCTCAGTTTTCTGTGTCCGTCTGAAAGTTCCACTATGAACGAATTCTTAACAAGTCTCCTTTGAGCACGATCGGTATTCTGTTAACAAAAGAAATACTGAGTATGTGGGTTCATACGAAAATCACATATAGGATATCAAAATTCAGGCCTAAATTTTATATTTAAAAACTGTTAAAAAAAATACAGACCAATACTACGTATTATCTGTCTGTCGACTGGACTGTCTGTTGACTGGAGGTCTATCTGTCTGTCAGTTTCGCGTTCACGTCTTTTGATCGGAACAAGGAAATAACAGTTGCAATGCGAAAAAAAGTCGTGAGCAATGAGACATTATGACATAAGTTTCAGTATGTTTAAATAAACTTTGAATAACTAATCTACTAACTAACTAATAAATCTTATAAAAAATTATACTTACAGGAAACATAGACTTGGTCTGTATAATGTTGAATTCGTCGAGAAAATGCTGCGTCATATTCAAAGCTTCAGTCAGCATTGTGTGGTCCGGGTGACTTGCTGGAGTGTATTTAATGAGGTCCTTTAACACAAAAATATGCTGTTAATGTTATAAAATATTTTTTTTATAATCATTTAAATATTTTAACAATAAATCATGCAATATTCTGGTAGACACTCACTTGCCACACGATTATAAATTGCAATTATCTACCAGAAATATAGGTTCATTCATTCATTCGATCTTTGTCAAGATACAATTATAAATTAGAACTTTCGACCAGCAATAAAGGCTAATTCTCTCATTCATTCACTCTCTGACGAGATACATGCCTCACAATTATAAATTGCGACTATGAAACAGGAATAAACGCCATTTATTTTCATTCATTCACTCATTCAATCTTTGCCAATCACTTACATGTAACACGAGCGCGTTCTTCTGCACGCGGGCGACCGGCTTGTGCAAGAGGTCGTCAAGGGACATTGGCTGTCCGCGGCAAGCGATCTGCCTCGTAAGGTCCGCGAACCGCTGTGAGCTACCGCAACGGCGGCGCACCGCGTCCGTCGCGCGACCGTAGTTGTGGAGGAACGCACCGTATACGTTTATATTTTCGGCCTGTGTTTAAAACAAGAAATTATTGTACATCTACGGAGTGTCTAGGATATATAAAGATAACTCCCTCTACCATACAACTCCCGTACTCAAAGACGTTAATGGTTGCTTAAATCGGCCCTTAGTATAGAATCTATAGTAGGGTAGTACTGTAGAAACAAATTAGATCACACCTGAGTAGGTGTAGTGTAGTACTTTTATTTGATTGAATTTAAATTTTCCAAGATTTCTTTATAGATTGCATTACGCTTTAAATTACCATGAGTCCTTCAATCAAACATAAGTAAGTTGCTTCCAGTCTATCTGGGACGAAGGACCAATAACTTTTGTTTTCTTGCTTGTAAATCGTTTAATTACAATTATTTTCGTGGCGAATTTTGGGGTGAAAAACACTAGCATATATAAGAGACGCAAAGCGCATACGTTTGTCTCGGAAGATGGCGCGGCTCGTACAACCATTGATACCATTTGTTTGTAGTAAGGAAATATGTATCTAAAATACGGTATAATCAACATCGAAAGCTTTACTTGGAATATACAAAAAAGCAGTCACCATTTTCTTAAAATGTATGCCAACGGAGAGAGGTTCCTCCCAGCTGGCTACGGCTGCTTTCAATCCTTCGAGGAAATTCTTATGTAGTTCATGCAGCTCCGAGATCTTGTAAAAGATTGTTCCAAACTCTTCTTCCGTTATAACAGGTTGGGATGTGGAGAGAGTCGCTTTTATTGCATTCATGTACTAGAACAATATATTACTTATAATATTAGTAACTTTAGAATTTTATTAGACACAGGGTTTCTTGGATATTTTATCCCGTACTCAACTTCATTACAACATCGCGTAACGTTTGTGAAGTAAAATTGAAGCAGTTATTTTCAATTTGCTTTCATTTTTCCTTTAAAGTATTCTAACACAAATACCCTTGCTTTTTTTCAGAAAAACAGTATTTTCCGATATAATAATTTATTGCCTACCCATTGTATTTGTTCAAAAATGTTCAAAATCGATGCAGTAGTTTTAAGTTCATTCTTTTATATAATATTTGTGGAGGTTTAAAAAGATTTTTCATAATATTTACCTTCTCCATAACATAGAGACATTCGACGTAGACGGTCTCGCTCTCTATAATACTTGTTACGATACAGCGGTGCATTGTGAGTCGTTCTGCCTCCGCATTATTGCTACTGGTTGACTCCTGTCATCAATAAAATATAAAACATTACACTTACATATACATAGTAACTAAAGATAGTAAAAAATGCTCGCCTCTCCACGAAACTCGTTTATTTTTTTTCGATAGCAAATACTAGCACTTAGTTGTGTGATGTGCGAAAGAGAGGGATAAATTTTAAGTGATGTATTTACGGTGCAACGTCGCCATTTTTAAAAGTTTTGTGCAAGTGTGGGTATCTGCACATGTGGGTGTATGTTTGGGCTATTGGTCTGTGTTTTACTTTCTCAATTTTTTTATCACATATATAGCATTTTTGTAATTACAGTAGTTTCTTACCATTGTAGTATTTAACATATATAATATATATAATAGTATAGTATATACATATATAATAGTATAGTACATATATACATATATATAATAGTATAGTATAGTATATATATATAGTAGTAATAATACTTTAATAATTAAATATATTTTTTGCATGAAATGCATGTTGATCCGAATTTTATAACGGAGATTTAATTTAACCATAGTAAACCATAGGAAATATTTTTAATTGTCTCATAATAATGTAGGCAACATTATTTGTTTGTATATATCAGTATTAATATGTACATCTATAGATATATATATTTTACAAAATATTGATATTGTTGGAAAAATTCAATAGAAATCAACAAAAAAGAAATTTACCTACATATATATGTACATACATATAACTCAACACGTGCCAGTAAACACTATGTACTCGTAGGATTGCGTAACAACACAATGGCTATAACATTTCATAGTCCCAGTTTTTGTTTATACCATTAGTCACAAATGAAAAGGAAAACAATTGGCCTACAGAACCTACTTTATGCTACAGTGCTGAGAGTTGGGTCAGTTCAACAATAGCACTAATCATGATTGGCATATTCCTTTTACTAAACGTCTGGATACTCAATACTGGAGAATGCATGGAATTAAATAGTAAGTTTCTGATTAAATCAATTAAATAAATAAATAATATGTTATTTCATTTAATAAATGAGCAATTGAAATATAGTAGCAGATATTATGCAGCTTAAAAAAGGTCAACTCAGTGGTTATGCTAAAGTCACAAGTCGAAATTCATATATTGGCGTAGGGTATTAACGTCTAGATTTTCTTTTAATCCACCACCGTTTCGGAAAGGTGCTATTTTGAAGAGAAGAAACAGAGAAAGTGACTCCAGAATGCTATAAAATCTTCTTTCACTATTTCTTCTCTTTATTATGGCGCCTTTGCAAAACGATGGAAGATTAAAAAAATGACCTTCATAAGGGTATACGATAATACCTGTAAGAGATAAATTATTTGACTTTGGAGTTTGAAATAACAATGCACTCGCTTTGTTTTCGTTTTTATAATGCAACTAAAATATTGATTTGTTGATAGGTTTGGAGGTCTCGCCGTTTTATGATGCCATCATATTTGGCGACATTGCTGAAATTATAAAAGACATTGACAACAATATGGTATGTAAATCTTTAACATATTAACGATACGTCAGATTAATTCTAGACTTTGGTCTGTAATACAAAATTATGGAAAAAATATAGTCGGTCCAAACGTTGGCCATATGTTGGTAAAACGTTGGCCATTTGACAAAATACGATTTATATGAGACATTGGGTACAAGCAAACTTTGGGTGTGATGAACGGTGCGTATGTATAGGAAATAAATTAATTCGTCTTCACATTGCATACCTTCTATTGATACATTTCAATACCTATTATTGTTTTTTTTTATAATCAATAAATTAGTGTTTGACCACAATTCCGCCTGATGGTAAGCAGTGATGTGATCTAGGCGGACTAATTCAGCAAAAGCCTATTTACTCTTGATTTGAATACATTTACACTGTAATCGAACGGGAATACTGACGCGGGTAACTTGTTCCAGTTCTTCGCGGTACGCATAATTAAATTTATAAAAAAAATATCAAAAACTTAAAATATCAAAACATATTATATTATTTTGGTTTATTATTAAAACTATCCTCAAGAACACATAATTCATTTTACTTCTGGACAAGAATAAACATTAATCCACGAAATAAATAAATAACATTGTTACAGAATTTTCAAATAGATAAAAAGCAAAATAGCGAAAACGAAAGCGATGAAGAAGTCGAAAGTTTATTAGCAGAATACCAACAATATTTAGAAAAGGCTGAAAAACAAAGAGCAAAATATTTTGAAAAGACAAAAGTAAAAAACAAGGTTCCCCTTCTACGTCGTGAAAGATTCACAAAAATAAATATTCCAAAAGCACAAAGCAATAACCGAAATCTTAACCATTATACTAGCAATATTCAATTATCACAAAAATCTTACAAACATCCTTACGACCTCTTTACACCGATGCACATCAACCCAATAGAAGCTATACCTTCGTTTAATAAGATAATTTGGAATGAAAACAAAGTGAATGACTTGACAACTTACATACACAAACAAGGACACAATGAAATATTTTCCTCATGTTTCTGCGAGGAAAATAAATTTCCGTGCAAATGTAAATGCAAGCAATGCATAATACCTTTGGAAAAAAAAGTTAGCAATTATTTCGAACCATCCAAAACACCTATTAAAGATAATCCGTTAGTAACCAGTAGTAATTCTTATTCAAACATGGGTTACTTGAATGAAAATATAGACGATAAGTCAGAAAACACTGTCAATATAAGAATTAAGTTTGACATTCAACTGCCGAAAATTAATGAAGTGTTAATGAAGTTATTTAAAAATTTATTTAATTTCAACAAATCCACACTAGGCGAGAATACATTAAATGAAACTCTTTCTCATATAAACATATCAACACCGGATTTAAACTTTCCTATACCTTTGAATATTCTTACCTATGGAGTGTCTAAATTTAATAACTACGATTATACTCCGTTACATAAATTATCACTACACAAGAAGAAGAAAACTCATACGAATTATCCAAACAAAAAACACCGTAACAAATTTTTATCACTTCATCACGGCAAAGATGCCCCTTCACAAAATGTACTAACTCCGGAAGTTTATAGTAACGATAGTCATAATGTAAACAATATCACCAAAGACACGGAATTCAACATACAGCCTAACACTACCAAAGAGCTAGACTCAACTGCAACTGTCAATATGTCTGATGTTAATTCTTTAGACAATGGTTACATTTTTAATATGTCTTCTTATCTTAACATTTCTAACGATGATAATACTGTAGAAGTAGACACAACAACACTAAAAAACTATAATACACCGTATACTCAATGGGAGCAAAACAATGTTACACAAACAACAGAAATACTGCGCAGTAAACGTGAAGACAGAGTTGTAATCATTGATACTGTATCTGTCCTGGATAGCAATTTATTAAAGGTAAGAGGTTTAAACAGTTCACAAAATGAGCAAGAAAATGGTAAAACAGATAAGCAACAATTGCTAGATACCGATTTACTATACTGGCCTAGCAAGTATGGAAATAATTCAACAAATGAAACTAGCGCTTCAAAAGCGCAATCTGATCAAAACGTAAACATTACGGAATATACAAAGAATTTAAACGCATCGTGGCAAAAAGCGCTTAGTAAAATAAATTGGAGTGACCTAGATATAGCAGCGTCAACCTTTAGCTCCCTTGTCGGTAAACACGCTAATGGCATTTTGACATTCTGCTCTGATAAAAGCTGTCGATCAGTAAAATGTAGTGAAAAGGTGTGCGTTCAGAGAAATTGTTTGCTTGAAGAACGTCATAATCAACGAGGGCATTGCGACGCGCCGGTAAATGAAACGGGTATGTACAGAAAAACTTGTATCCTTAATTTTAAAATTAAACTTTACGATTGTGCTATCACATAAAGCGACATGTCTAAAACGCCACATTACGGTAAACGTGTTTTATTGGGACTAAAAAAAAATTTTAACTTTATTTTACTTGGACTAGCATGATACAGTTGAGAACATTCAAAAAATATTTTTAAGTTTTTATATTATTGTTTTTTTTTTAGAAATTATAATAGATAACTGCTTATACGCTGTCTATAAATTTTTGTCACACTTAGGAAAGCCTTGAAAAGATATAAATGAAAAAAATCTGTATCATAACAACAGTTCATTTTCGAAAATTATATTTTTTATAAATTTTAAATCAGTCTATTATTATATGCTAGACCTAACATATTTATGTAAAAAAATGACGTAACTGTTACATAATCCCTTTTGCGCCAACCGTGATCAGGTTTAAAAATAGTTTCTTACTTAATCTGACATAGCAGCAAGTACACAGTGGTTTTATATGCATATGTATTGTATGTCGATTTGACATAATTATAGTAAGCTTCGTATTTATCAGAACGTCCGTTAATATAATTGTTGTGTTCATTATTCATAATAAAAATGTGGTTTGAACATGATGCTTTATACTTAGGTAAGTTAAATATATGGGGGCCGTCGATTTTGACTAATTTATTAGTATTTTGACAGCCGACAAACTTGCCAATAAAATACATGTTAATGGTACATGATCAAGTATACTGGTTGACTCAAGATTGGTATAAATAGCAATTATCACTTTAAAATTGATATTCTCATCACACGAAGCTTTAGCATCAAGTAAAGTTCATCAAAACCGATATAAAATGCGATAACGACAGAGGGAATATATCACAGGCTGATAGGTCCGAAAATCCAACAACTACATGCGAACTAGCTGCCTCACTTATTTAAATTAGTTTTCGTATGCGGTTTCATATGCGTAGTATGTGGATAAAAAGTAGCTTATGTGTTATTCCAAACTATAATCTACCTGAGTGCCAAATTTTATTCATATCCGTTTAGAATTTTTTTGCATAAAGGAGGAATAAACATCCATCCAGCTCACAAACTATCGCATTTATAATATTAATGGAACTACCAAAAAAAGCAATATAAAACGGGGAAGTAAGAGGCAACTAGCGGTAAAACAATGCATTGTGATTGGTCAATTCAAAATTGCACCATAATATAAATCTCATCTAGTAGTTGGGTAAAGTATTAGGAGGATTTGTCTAATACTGTGCGAAAAACAATTCGCCTTAATTGGGGGGCCCAGTAAAATATTCAAGATATTGGAAAACTAATTTTTTTTTTTCATTTACAGACTCTACAATTTCAATAGAATCGAGCCTAGAAGTATCATTTGATATTGTGTGCGAACTTGCCGAAACTTTACAAAATCATATGTTGGGTTTCACGTACGGAAAGACAACAATATGTATCAACATAAAATGTATTACGTTAGTAGCCAACAAGAAAAGTTTTACGAAAACTAAATGTTCAAAAAAACAATTGAATCTCGAAGGTCACTGCCAAAGTTTAAAAAACGTTAAAATTGTTTAAAAGTTTCGTAACATGTATTTGAAAACAAAAGCCGAGAACATTACGAATTTACAAACATTGTTTCCTAACGTTAGAACCTGATAAGAAAATAGTTTACTCAGTTGAACTTTACTCACAATGTTTGCTACAAGTTTCACTGTACGTATAAAATTATACTTAATCCTATCAACAATAATGGTGTTTGATTTATTTCTACCTTCATGGAATTGTGCGGAGGTAATGTATTTTAATAATTTTTATTATGTTATAAGAGTTTTGAAATTAATTTGGATTTTACTACAGCTATGCATCGATAGAAAAACTTAGGTAATATTAAACTGACAATCATATAACTATTTATAAAGATTTTCTTGTAAATTATAGAAAAATAAAGAACTATATTTGAATCCATGGAAAGATATCAACGGAATTCAACCAAAAATAATCAAGTTCAATACGAATGGAGATTTAACCGAAGAACATGTTCCATTGCGAAATTTTATTGGTATGAAGAAATTGTTTGAGGACTTGACAAGAAAGTACAAAACCAGCAATTTCTTACGCAGCGGTTACATGAATACAACCAATGTAATGAATATGATTAGAGATGAAATGAACGAAATTTACGCAACATATCGTCCTAAAAAAAAACTTAAAATACTAACTCAGTGTACGGATAGCAGATCAAACTGTCGATTTTTAGCTTGCCCCAATATCAAAGATCATTGCATATTATGCGAGGTGAATATGAAGCAGTACGGCCAAAATTCGACGAGGTGTGAACGAATCTCTACAAAATACCTGATATCTCAAGATCAATTTAGAAAATCACCGTTTGGTACCGCTTTAGGAAAATAATAATTAAAAAAAAAAACCTGTTTCACACTACGAATCCTCAAACGTTTAAAGTTCGGCATAATTCGGGATGATTAAATCTTTTCTTGTAACTTCCTTCTTAGCTCATTAGACAAACATTCCCGAAAGTCTTATCTTTCTACAGATAGGGCCGTGTCTAGTCGAGGCATATAAAAAGGCGGAGTGGGTCTGTCTAAACATTTACCTTTAAGTAACAGTCGTAACCTGTCATAATGTCCGTTTTAAAGTTTATTGTTGCATTCCTTGTTTTATTTTCTGTGCGCGGAACTCTAAGCAAACCAGTGGAGAGTAAGTATTTGAAAATTGTTTGTGTCCTACACGTATGCTCTTGATTTAACTTACTAACATGGCTTACAGATATTAACGAGGGCCGCGGGATTGGTTCAACGATTTGGGGTTGGTTAACCTATCCGTTTAGCTGGTGGAGTAGCAGCAATGACATCCCTGAATCCGATCAGCTCTTAGGACCAACAACGCACACACCATTCGAGACTATGGAGATAGGAAAGCACAACGTAACAATATGGTGTAACGACCAAACCTGTACCACAATGAAGTGCGACAAATTGGGCTGCGTAAACATATCTTGCAACATTTACGATACAAATTTGATTGGCGAATGTATAGAGTATAATACTATTCTGAAACCAGAAGAAGGTACATCGGAGGAACCGGCCAGTATTACGGTGAAGCCGACGGCACAAGATAAGAAAAACGGAACAACAGCGAAACCCCTTGGTTCAACAATCTCTACAACATTATCTACTGAGAGTTCTCCGCACGAAACCATCGACGAACATCCTTTGGAACTTGAGGCAGTGTTATCGTCCACGGTCACTGACACGTCCAGTCAACCAGCACAGAATGTAAAGCTTAATAACTGAACGGTATAATACTTATACTAATTTGGTGTTTTATGTTTTAGATTTATACTAAGCAAATGGTCTAATAGGTGTAAAGTTTAAAGTTTAACGGTCCAGTAGTGGTTTGAAGTGACCGTATAAGCGCGCGTTCCCGGGTTCGATTCCCGTCCGAGCAATTGGATAAATCAATAATATTTGTTATTTTTATTTTGTCCATGTCCATTCCACCTATACAATGAATACTATAATGAAGGTATGAGTGAATAGAAATTGTTGATAAATTAATCTTCTGGTAAAGTGCTGACACTTTACATTACCCACTGCCCACATTATCGAATAAAAAAATAATAATGTATGTTTGAAACAATATCTAATCACCTGCTTTATCTTTCCAGATTCTTCAGGTAGACAAATTGCGCAATCAACTTCACTCCTGCCACTAGGCGTAGATCTACTTTTACTTAATTATATCCGATCAAAATTAATTCACCATGTAACCATATTAGCCAATACATTGATATTAAAATCGGATATCGATTCTTTTTGTATCGATGGCGTCTGCTACTACTCATTGTGCGAGTATGAAAACTGTCAAACAAAATATTGCAAGTTTAACTTAGTCACAAGTGAAAGACAATGTTCACATAAAGGACCGTTAGGAATACTTAAAGTGAATCTTAATGACAATAAAATAGTGCCAATTAGCAATGACACTGATGATGTTAATGATATACAGAAAAATGTTAGGTTATTGAAAAGGATTATAAATAAATAATTTTTAATTTTAACAGTTGTTTTATTAATATGTTAATTATGTGCCTTATCACACACACACACCTGTAGATACATACACATACGCATTGTATGTGCACTCAAATCTCAGGTCAGAACGTGATAAGATTACAGTCAAAGACATTGTCCTAGTGCATTATGTATGGATATTTTTTGTACACCGCTTTCTGAAATTCCCCGGACGGCAGGAAGGTACATTGAAAAGCCGTAAGACGCATTGGATTTACATAAATCTGTATTGTTTATTGCTTTATCTTGTAAATAAATACAGAAGTTTCATGATAATTTCTGAATAAAAAGGTATTTCCAGGAAAATTGTCATTACTGTGGTCTCTTTTAACACAGCAAAAAATAACTTCTTATAAATACACATAACATTGAATAATTAAAGGTTATTTAGAATGCACTAGAAACGAGATTGATTTTCCTACTATATCAAATAAATTAAGTAATATGGTTTATCATAACAATGCCGGAAGAAAAAACCACCAAATATAATATTTGGTGGAGTGTTTATATTATTTTATTATATTCCTACTTAGTATGTACAAAAGAGTACACGTCATCTTGGTGGAGGGAGGGGGGTAGTAAAAAACCTCACCTGTATTACCTGGCCTAAAAATTTGCTAAAAACTTCATGTGATTAATGGCTCATGAACCGAAGGCAATTTCGTCTTCGTCACTTGTCTATCATATGAATGCATTTCCCAGCCGAGAATCGCATCTTATTTGCAGACTAGTCAGTATTGATCAAGCTACGTGATAAAATCAAAAAAACCCAAGTATTTCGTTGTACTGAATCGTTACAAAAATGCATATCAACGAACATTCCTAGATAGTGTACGGTCGAAAAAGCTTACTAAAATTAATGAGAAAGTTTGTAAGACTTGATGATTGTCTGTTCCTTTTTCACGTAAAAAGTACTGAACAAATCTGAATGATATCTGGCAAAGAGACAGATTAAGAGTTTGTTATCTATACTAATATTATAAAGAGGGTTTGATTGTTTGTTTCAAGAGAATAGGCACCGACATTACTGTGCCGGTTTAAAAAAATCTTTTAGCATTAGAATCCTATTATCCATGGTCAACGTAGATTATAAAATATACGAGGGCCAAACTGAAAGTTTTTAGAACTGGCCACTTATAAACATTATATTAAAAAAAATAGTTTAAATTT
>DWJZ01004646.1:0-15080 GCA_018249125.1 Asbolis capucinus
CACCTATAGTACAAGCATGGTGATAAAATCTTGTGTCTCCTTACCTTGGTATCCACAATAAATATCTTTGACTTTGACTTTAACTTTGATAAAAATAAGATAGGCATAGATTGATCAAAATATATTATATTTTTCAGACTTATTCTTGAAACGACAGATTTTAAAAATCATAATCTCAAAACGTCAGATACTCAGAACCACAGTTTTACAAAACGACTGATCCCCAAAACGATAGGTTCTCCAAAAAACAGATCCTCAAAAGGATAGTTTTTCAAAACATCTCATTCATAAAAGACAGTATCTAAAAACGGCAGTATTTAAAAACGACAAAATCTCAAAACGACCGATTCACAAAACTACAGAATCTCAAAACGACAGATCCTCAAAAGGATAGTTTTTAAAACATCTGATTCATAAAAGACAGTATCTAAAAACGGCAGTATTTAAAAACGACAAAATCTCAAAACGGCTGATTCTCAAAACAACTTATTCGTAAAGGAGAAACGATAAAAAAGCTTGTGGATACCGTATATAACAGCCGGGAAGATTTCTATCGATGGTCCATACCGTTACATTTATATAATGATATGTCTTTATTATTTATTTATTTATGTAAAAACTTATACACAATTCATAACAATGGGCGGATTTAATGCCTAGTGGCATTCTCTGCCAATCAACTCATGGTGACGGAGAGATAATTTATGGCAGGTGGCAAACTAAGAATAGGAAATTCTTTAATGACGGGGCATAAAAATATATATCCTAAATTTAATAAAAAAAGTACTGATATTTCCCTTTGAGTAAATTGTGCCAAGATTCAGCCAAATAAAATTAACCTTCGTACCTATAAATTAAACATACTAATTATTGGTCAATATGTTAAAAAAAAACAAAAAATGTGTGACAAAAGTTACTTTAAGGATTTAATAAATTTTATCGCGTTGGGAGAAGCCCATTTGAAAACAATACAATTTTTAAAAAGCAAACAATTTCGTCATTAAAATAATTTTAATTATTTTTTAGTATAAACTAACAATAATCAAATTGATATCAATAGATATTTTCAATGAATTCAACGAACAAGAAGCTTCACTAATTTTGAATTAAATTTTAACACTTCTTCTGAAGTTATTTACAGTATTATAAACGATTTAACTATATTTGAAAACTATCCTATCCATCCAAAGTTAAAAACATTGTAAATACATATATTTTTTTATTTCAAACATTTATTATATTTGAATAATTCGTCCAAAAAAAAGACAGGTACTCGTTGTATATTTAAATATTAAAATAAATTTCAATTAAATGAACTAAACTTCTTTTTTTTCACTATTTACCACAGTTGTAGTTATCGTAAACGTAAGGATTTACTTAAAATAGGAATGGAATACCTACTATATAATACCACCTAACTTTCTTGCATACTTAGAATGATATAAATGGAGGGAACTAATCTACATTGACCTAGTTTTAAAAAATAATAATATACTTACAAATTCCAGATTGAATTAGCACCGATCTCAAAAATACTCCATTAATCATAAACAAAACGTGGGATACAGTTTAAAACATGAACTAGGTAGGTACTTATTTTGCATTAAAACTCCATTTTTTTATTTAAATATTCATATAAGCAGGAAGTTCAGAGTGAAATGAGTTCTGAAATACAATAACTAATGCCCCGGAACAATATAAACAATCCTTTTTCTTCTGGAGCAACTGCCAGCGTTATATAATTACGTACACTTCATTAATTATCATAATCGTTAGTTATAAGTCGATCATTACTGGCACCCGAATCGAAATTGATGTACGACGCCTAAATTAATTTATGACAAAATCAAACATAATTATTTTGTGTAGTTTTTTATGAAAAAGATGTATGTTACACATATTAAATGAAGTTCTTATATTTGGGATAATGTTTGAATTTATTTATAGCCAATTTTCTATAAATTTATATACATTAGAAGTATTTTTTTTACTTTGCCACTGATTGGAGGTATATATGAGCGTGTTAAGTGGTCATAATTCACTGTTGCCGACAACGTGGCTTGCATTATTTTGTGACATCTGCGTATTATCACGTATATATTTATTTACTTTGTATTAATAACTAGGTTCTGCCCGCGACTTAGCCCGCGTGATATGTTGATAAGAAGTTTGTATAAGTATTCTCTTTTTGATGTCATTCATTATAATCTATGTCTGTGCGAAATTGAACTCTGATCCGTTCAGTACTTGTGCACGAAAGAGGAACGAATTTCCATTGATCCATCCATCAATGGAATAACTTGCCTGCGTCGGTACCACCTAAGTACGATGTAAGTCTTCAAGAGAAGAGTGAATACGCATTTACTAAGTTAGTGAGTCCAGCATCTTAGTCTTCATCGCCACTTTCCAGCAGGTGGGATTCATGTCAAAAAAAAATCTCTAAATTTTTCGCACTTATGATATTAGTGATATAATTTTAACTTACCTTAATCTCTTGGCCTCGTCAATGAAAGGCCGCTTCTCCATCTCGGTGAGCAGTTTCCACTCGGCGCCGAGTCTCTTGGAGATCTCCGAGTTGTGCATTTTAGGATTATCCTGGGCCATCTTCCTGCGCTGGCCTCGGGACCACACCATGAACGCGTTCATAGGTCTCTTGATGTGTTCTGATGGCTGTTTTCCGAGTGACATCTCTATGTATTTTTTTTTATTTATTGACAAATTCTATTTTTTCGATTTTTTTAGATTTTGTGTTAGAAAAATCATTTATTGTAACAGCACGGCTGTATCATATACATTTTGAAAATTCCTAACTACTTTACAAGAACTATGGGAACGTTTAATTAAAGCTAAAACAGAAACTTTTTGCGACGCAACTTTAAACTTTACGCAACTTTAGTTTTACGTATAAGTTAATAATTAACGAATTAAAATTAAAGAATTTAAAAGTGCGTAAAGAATAATATTTTAATAATGAACGAGTAACGGTGAGTGCGTGTCCTCGCGAGACTTCGTACCGCGCGCCAACCTCGCCAAAGCTCAATGCGGACTTTCTGATATCCTGTTAACTCATCCCCCCCAGGCCCCCCGGGGGGACGCAGCCCACCAATGGGAGGGAGCCGTGGGCGGCCGCACGGACCCCATTGGCGGAGGAGTAGTCTGTCTCGCGACGTCGCAACAGGTGACTGTGTTCTTATTAGGACAACCGGCTACTGAGCTCAAAGCTTCACGCTGAGCTTTATTTTAAAAGTTTTGTTATAGTAATTTGTTTATTTCCATTAACAAAATTTTGTGCCCTGGCATAGCAAACCAATTGATCCCTCATTCAGCCAATCATTCATACACTACTATTTTAAGCTACAGTATATTAAACTATTAACCTTAAAATAATATATAAACAGAAAATGTTAATTGACTGAGAAATTAAAATACATATATAAAATTCATAAAGTAACAATTATATAATGATAATAATTGGATAATTAATTCAATTTCATGTTCATAAATTAAATCAAACTTGTAAAAATGGTAAAAAATAAACAATTACATCAATTCAAACACACTCTATCTATGTATATATATAAAAATCAATGTTTGTGTGTTTGTCCTTTATAGACTCAGAATTAGTTGGCGATAGAGCACCGATGTCTTTAGCAACTTTGTTCAGAATTCTCTGGAGCAGGTTTTGGTATCAAAATGATATCGATCGGACACATGGTTGATGAGCTGATGCGTAGCAACGCCACCCGGGTACAGTTAGTAAGAAATAAAATCTTATTAAATAAAGTAAATGTAACAAAAAACAATAACATCAAAATTTTGATATCATGATTATGTCTTAAAAATTATACAATATACGTAATGTAAACAAGAAAATTCTTACTACTTCTCAATTTTAACCTATGTCTCTATCTTCCAAGTATTCTTTTAGCGAGTACTATGATTTTTTAGCAGGATTAGCTTACTCAAAAATTTCATCAAATTTCTCAATCTTAATTGAGTTTGGAACTGTACCAATTATATATTTGTACACATTTATAATATGGACTGTTTTTAAACGTTATAAAATTATTATTCGCCTTTTGGTTTTTACGCTATCAAATAAATGTATGTATTTTTTGTCTAGCTAAAGTAGCTAAATCAAGAATTTACATTATATTGACGAGAGCGTAATTTTTTTACTTTAATAAAGCAATTATAAATTGTTCTAATACACTTTTTTGTTTAATAATAAGAAAACTTTATTTCAGACCATGGATCTATAATAAATTAATTATTATTAATGAGCAAATGATTACCGTTTGAATTCAAATCACAATATTAGTTGAATTTTATTAAGAATAGGGGTGAGGGGTATGTGTATGTTTCAATGTAAAACTTTAATTTTATTGATATATTTACTTAAATGAATTTATTACAAATAAGTAATTATCAAATAAGTCTTCGACCTGTAGGTACTTAGGAATAACATATAAGGTAACATTAAAAAAAAATATTATATGATATAAAATATATATGTTACTGATTAGGGTGATGTTTTAGTAAGCGTTCACCCTATAAATGTTTATTAGCGGGATTAATTTCTTTTGGAGCAGCGGTTTCACCGCGACGACGGCGGCGGCGACGGCGGCCTGTGACGCGGCTAGGAATGAACTTGCTACTTGTTTAAAAAAGTATTTTGATTTCTGACATCTCATTTAATTTATTTTAATTGCAAGAAATTTAGAGATTAAAGTATGAATGACTCCAGAGCTGGCAGCTTTCTAGTTCAACGTAGAAATATTTCTATTCAAAGAGGAACCGCTGCCAGCGTCGTGGGTACTGCACAGGCCAGGGACCAGTTATACATTTATTATAAACAGTATATAAATATCTTTTCTTTATCTTTGGACACTCACACACGGCCGTCTGGTCGCAAACTAAGCGTTAGCTTGTACTATGGTGATCAGATAATTGATAAACATACATACTCGTATATACTATTAAATACATACTTATATAGACATTTACACACAGAACAAAAATTCCTGCACATCACAGAAAATTTTGACGTGAGTGGGAATCGAACCCACGACCTCCTGTGTAGTACTCGAGTTCACTAACCACTAGACCAAGCGTCCTATTAAGCCAATCGCTGACAAACAGACAGACGCAGCGAGGTGTCTTGATATTACACTGATAATATGCCTTACCTGTGCTTGTATTAAAGATATCACACACTCTAAATCGGAGGGTAGTTATTAAAAAAAGATACGATGAATAATTCTGCTGAATCTTTCCTCGTATCGTTAGCAAATGAATGTGACACCTAAGTAGGTATGTATACACCTTTTGTGTTTTGTATTCTACGGAATCTTTGTGTTATCTTGATTTCGAAAGAATCTTAATATTGATTACGTACCAAATGTAGTTCTTTGTTGTTTTTAATTATTATTTCCATCTTGGAATTTGAATTGGTGGCTATTATTTAATTGTCTATGTCGGTTTAATATAATGTTTTAATTAATTATCTGAGCAAGTATAGAATGCACCGCGTTCGCACTCCGCTCGTCACCGTTGGGTTGTGCATAACAGCGGGTAACGTTGAGTGCAACCTTTTTCGCTGTTGTCATTTGTTTTTAATGTAACTAGCATTTTATTTTATTTTCGCATTTGTGTACATTAAACTATTTAATTTATTTATTCTTGTAGATTTATTTTGTAATGATGTTTTGGTGAAATAAATATTTTTCATTTATTTATTCATTTTTCATTCATTCATTCATTTTTCATTCATTCATTCATACCTTGGTAACATAGGCAACTGTGAGCGGTTCCAAGGACTGATGCCACTAGCTGACCCGGCAAACGTTCTGTAAAATTAATTACAATGTGATCGAATCCGGTCCTTCTCCAGCACGTTATCTGTCCGCATATTACTGAATTCTCATCACATTGAATACAAAAATCGTGCTACTCCTTTTGCAAATCGCAAATACTTAGTTTGGCTAATGCGTGATAATTATTAAACATAATTATTCAAAGTTATTAAGTATTTAATTACTGGCTAAAAAGCGTTCTTATTTTTTTCACAAAATGTAAATAATACATAAACATAAAATTTCGTATTTTTTGTATACGTACTATCGTATTATACTATGTGGTCGAAGTCTTCCGAAACGGCTTAACCTATTTTAATTTTTTTTGTTATATATTTGGTAGATCTGAGAATACTTCATAGGTTATTCTTTACATGGTAAATTCTGATAAGGGTGACTATACACATTTTTTATTACCTAATATTTTAGAGACTTTTTTATTTTTTTATCTTTTCATATAATTAAATATGTATAATGCTACATTTTCACTCTTCTTCCACCATTTTTAGTATTTTGGCAAAACCACGTTTGTTGGGTCAGCTAATTTAAATATTCCTATTAATTATTTCTACCTTACCTAGGAGGTACCCGCGTACATTATTGGTACCGTTTCAAACAGTATATAGAACATTAAAGTCTTCGCCCCAAAAAACCGTTAGATGTTTAAAGTTTGAATTGTCTATGTTGACAGTATGTTACAGTGACATCTACCGGATGAACTGATTTTGACATAGTTTTTGTTATTTGAAGTATAGTATTCTTAGCTTAAGGAAATCTGAAGAGTTGATTGTTAACAAGCTTTGTTCCTCAGCTCATTTCTTGATACAGAGATATGGACAATTTTTATAGATTTTTTAGAAAATGTCCTGTCGCTTCGCTTCGGAAGAAGGTTGAATGAAAACTATCCAATATTCCTTCTCGTCATATAAGCTACAAACATGCACAGTTGTATCTGAAGTGGCTCAGTGGTTTCAGAGTTGCCATACAAATTTTAACATATTATCCCACGGGAATAAAGCAGTTTTCTGGGATGAAAAGTATCCTACATCCGTTGTACTTACATAACCTACAAATATGCTGAATTTCATCTAAATTAATCCATTGGTTTCTTTATTGCCATACTAATTTTAAACTGTTATTCTACGGGAATGAAGCCATTTCCAGGGCTGAAACCTATCCTAGAACCATTCTCGGGTTTTAAACTTCGATTATGCCAAGTTTCATATAAATCTGTCCATTAGTTTTTGCGTGAAGCACGAACGGACAGACAGACAATGAATCCAAAAAAAAAATGTTTTGGTCTTTATATCGATAACAAAGCCCTGCATCGAAATTTCCGAGAGAGATGTCTCGAGATATTTATTAACTGTAGACGTTTTCTTTGTATCAGGAGATTTAGGGGTCAAATTTTAAAATTTTATAATTTTTTTTAGTACTAGCTGTACTCGTCGCACGTTGCTACGTATAGCTCATAAATCTTGTATCCAATTGATATCATTTTGGTACCAAAACCTTTTCCAAATAATTCTAATCAAACTTGCTAAAGACATCTGTGCTCTATCTCCTACCATTTCAGAGTAAATAAAGGACAAACAAACAAACATTCATTTAAAGATATAGATGTACACTCGTTCTTTATGAATTAGAAAAATGTATGCTTAAAATTTAAAATCATTTTCATTCATACCGAAAGTCCCGAAGAAACTTTAATTTCCGGATTAATAACTCTAAGCTTTTATTATAGTCCTTACTGGTACGCTGAAGGTCGCGGATTCGATTCCCACAGATGAAACTTTTCTTTGATGAGCAGGAATGTTTGTTCTGTATTTGGCCGTAAATATCTACATTATATATGTATGTATTTAAAAATATATATGTATATTTCTCAGTTTTCTGATCACCATAGTACAAGCTGACGCTTAGTTTGGGATCAGATGGCCGGTGAGAGTTATCCAAGGATAATTAAATTAATTATTTATTACTGGAAAATGTATTTTCGATCGGTCCAGTAGTTTGTGTGTACAAACAAACAGAACTTTCCTCTCTTTAGTTAATATTATTGTATATATTATACACACCTGCATTATGTGGCTGCCTGCATTATATTTCATCATACTTCATCATAGTACGTGTATATATATATATATATATATACATAGACTTATCAATGTATGTAAATGACGCCATATTTGTTTCTATGTGGGCGTAAGTATCACGTGTAAATGTAAACACACGTCACAGCACATATATGTGCTGTTATATACATTTTTGTATTTGTATATATAAGTATATATTTGTATGTGTATTAGCTATATTCGGCGTGCGTTGCTAGGCATCAACTCATCAACTATGTGTCCGATCGGTACCATTTTGGTACCTTTCTAAGACAATTCTGTACAATTCTCTATCTCATACCATTTTAGAGTCTATATAAGACAAACAAATATATATAATATATATTGTCTGTATGACCATACCCTCCTCTTCGGGATCCACCGACGCATTACGGTTTTCCAACGATTCCACCTTTGATTCCAATGTGTCGAGGCGTTGCTCGCAGGATTTTAGGAGACTCTGAATGTCAAGTACTTCCTGTCTCTCTCTCTCTCTCTCTATATATATATATATATATGTCTATATATATATCTAGCTACACCCGGCGAGCGTTGCTACTCATCACTTCATCAACGTGTCATATCGATATAATTATGGTACCAAAACCTTTTCCAGAGAATTCTGAACATAATTGCTAGACACCACTACTTCATCTCCTACCATTACAGAGTCTGTTAAGAACAAACAAACGTACAAACAAACGTTAATTTATATATATATATAGATATTACATATGTTAAACAATAGTAGTTTGTGTTTATTTAAAAGGCACATAAGAAAATTAAAGATTTTTTTTTTTCAAGAAAATATTTTCGCTGTTTTAGTTTTAAAGTTCCCCACTTTGAAAGGAAATCGGACTTAAATCGGAAAATATTAAGTTAGTTATTTGATTGCCGGATTTTAAAAATAAAATATAATCTTTTATTTTTAGAAAATGTCTCTTTGACAATTGGAAATTTGAAAAGGCCAGCTTTATGGTATCTAAATGTTATCAAACTTTTACGTTACCAACTATCTTGAATCTATTGATTTTGTAGATAACCGTTTGTTCTTTTCTGCCGACAGATTGAATGGGAATAAAACACTTCAATTCTATCAAAGACACACACACATAAATAACCTCAATAACGTACACATTTTTCGTCCCTTAATTTAAGGAACATACCAAGATTTTTCTAACTGCTATTTTCCACTATTAACTAGACAGACTCTAAAACTATTCTAACATGTTTGACTATTAACGATCAAACACAACGCGCACTATTTTAAGTACAAAACAAAATATTCAATGCATTCCTGCATGCAGAAAGAGAATGAGAGTGCAGAAACTCAAGCAGAAATAGAATTACACTGTATAAACAAATATGATTTGGGAACCTAATATTATTGTTTATAAAGGAAGATGGCGTCATAACGGGGACGTTGGGCATATCCTGGACCGTAGTACGCGTGCGCTCGTCCCCAGGGGAGACAGGGGTGGCGTGGCGTAGGCGTTCATCTCGCTCTATCGACCCGCCCGGCCCGCCTACAGATAAAAAAAAATGTTTATCGTCTATTGACAAAAGGTGTCTTTTACACATAGTGGGGGTTGTAAAATGGTTACGCACCCCGATCTCTGTTTCTAGTAAATTTATACGAGTTTTGTATTTGTGATAGTCTGACGGGTTGTACGTTGGTGTCTCGTACGTGGGTTTCAAAACCTACACGTCTAATTTTCAAAGGTACGTGCGGATTACAAGTTATCACGAGCTACGGTGAAGGAAAACATCGTGAGATACCTGCACTGCGGAGAGTTCCCCATAAAGTTTTTGAAGTGTAAAGCCAGCGTGGTAGACCATGGCCTAAGTTTTTGAAAATATTTTATAGCCTATGTCCATCAGGAATAATGTAGGATTCTAATAGTAAAAAAAATCGGCTCAGTAGTTTCAGAGCCTATTCGCCTGACACAAACAATCAAATTTTTCCTCAATATAATATTACTATAGATAAGTTTTTATAGGTGTCACAGGATGTTGGAAGCAAGGCCGAGACTTGATAGTCGTAAATATTAGTATTTGCAAGTTCCTATTCATAAAATGTTTTTTTATAGTGTTAACCTTTACATGCTGGTAGAAAATTAAATGGTTTTTTACTTATTGTTCAGAAGACACAAGATTGTCGGAGAGTGTTAAAACGGTTACTGGTTATATTGATGAGTAACCAATATATTTAGTACAAATGATTTATACGTATTTCAAATAGAGTAATTTTTTTATTATGTATTTTATCTCAGAACTTTTAACTGGATTTTTTTTATTGAAAGCTGGTGGTTGCGATGTGGTCTTATTTTATTTTAAGCGACATCTGGCTAGAAGTTATGGAGTTATACTTACTTTTAATATTTTTCTATTTGTTCTTTACCTCATAACGTTTTATTGGGTGTACCGATTTTAATGACTTTTTTAATTCTGTAGGTAATACTTGTACTTTTAATGCGACTTTAAGCGACATCTGGCGAGTGTTTTTTGAGTAATTAGGATTTTTCCTGTTTTTGTTAATGTTTGTTATTATTTTTTATTTGGTATACCGATTATTATAATTCTATTTATGTTCAAAAGCTAGTACTATTCGGATAATTTTATGTAATTTTGAGCGACATCTGACGGTTAGTTTCAGAGTTATCTTTAATAATGCGACTACGTTTACAATGATCGCTTCATTTGCAGTCGGTTTTTTTATTATAAAAATGATTATAGTCGATCCTTGCCTTTGTATTGCCGTCGTAAGAACCAAAAAGTCTCTTAACGATAGTCAAAATTTAACAATAAAAAGTCCGGACATCAACTATAAAATTAATAGTGACTTTGTATTGCAAGATTTTAACTTTCGTTAAGCGAGCTTTTGGTTCCTAAGACGAAATAAACAGTTTTCATTTAATTTCAATAAAGAAAATTTATATTTACAAAAATATATAATAAAGCCTCGATAGACAATACCTATCTGACATCGGCTTTAGAAACGAATACAAACTTAAGTCTATGCACTCTAGTGTAGGCCAGAAGAAAAAAAAAGCTGGCGAAAACTTCCAGTACTCTTTTAACAACAAAATTGAAATCTATTACAAAGATTTTGAATAGCCAGCTGGAAACTGGGAGCTAAGCGGATCATTTCCTTACCTATTAGTTGAGATTTTATACGATTTTTGAATAAGTTTACAGGCAAATTTCTGATTAATTTCGGAATTTGTGATATAAATAAATTTTTCAAATAGTCTTCTGTGAAATAGTGTATTCTGAGCTGTCTTTGGGGTTGGAGCTAGTATGCCGGGGTCTGTCAGGCCCGTGACATTTTGCAGTCCTTCTACCCTATAGTTACGCAAATGGTTCCTTAGTTTCCTTAACTGTCCGTTAACCAGGTGAACCGGTAACAGGTTATTATTTTTTTTTGTCTTTGATTCATTTTGGCTTTCCTCTTAACTTCAGTACTATATGATATTATTAATGTGGCACACTTAAATCGATTTTTTCCCATTGTGTCACAGTATTACAAATAGGGGTGTGACGCAAAAAAAATCCGTGCCACCTACTAATTTATTGGCTATTGTATACAGTATAAATGACTTTGTATCGTTATTTTAAAAGCTTTTATAAACATACCCCAGCAACTTGTTCCAATTGTAGCCGATCGAAAAAGTTAAGCAACAGCAGGCGCGGTCGGTAGGAGGATGGGTGGACTAGTGGGAATTTCATGAGCGCTTCCGTGCTTCGGAGAGCACGTAACGCCTTCGGTCCTGGTTGTTATGGTTAAAGAGCAACTTCTTTCCATTATTCCATCACTCGTCATGAAGCGACATCTAATGTGCCTTGGGCGCTTATTGCTGGCAGGTTGTACTACGTTGCACTGCTTCCTTCTTTCTTTCTCTTTCCTGCATGTGCGTCACTTATTTCCTAGCTCCGCGTTAGATGAAGCTAAGTCCATGGGTGGTGGTGATACCATCAGGTTATCTGTCTACTCGTTTGATTATAATTTGAAAAAACATCATCTCGGTTGTCGGTAATATCCACAGTTATGTTCCATGTCTGTGGTAATTTCGATAGATTTCCACCAGTTGTATTAACGAGCCAGGGGTGCTCAACGCTCAGCTGAGCTGCGCGGGGCCGGTGGCGGTCCGCGTCGGTCGATCGCCCAATGCCAAGGCCACCCACGCCCGGGTGTTACTTATTCAACGAAACACTGATTTTAGGCACGTTATGGTTGTTATGTGGTCTTGTTAGGGTTTTATTTAGTACATAGAAATTGTTATTATTGTTAAGGCTTATTGCCTTATTATTAAGGCTGAGTTAGCTCTAATAATAAGGCTGAGATAGTTCTTGTCATCTTACTTAGCTAATAGTTTTCTAAGTCTGACTTATTTTTGATAGTATTCAAAGGTATGTTTGAAAAATTATAATTCCGCACTCACAGTTAATGGCTACTTAAATCGGTCCTTACCACAATGCGCATACAAATTATGTACTCGTACCAGTACGGTTACCCAGTACTTGGTTCTACCTATAACTAGCAATTTAAAGGTTATATATTTTTCTTTTTAATTTAAATTCTAAAAATCCTCCTATCCTCCTATTGTTGTAACTGAAATTTTGTGTAGATATTTAGATTTTTTTATTTTATTCATGCAGTAACCGTTGAACGGATTAAGATGTAAATTGGCACACAATTAAGCGAAATCCAGGAAAGTAATATAGGATAGATTTTATCCCGCTTGTAGGGGACCCTGGGATGATGTGGACTTTTATATGACAGGGACAGAACCTTATAATAAATTAATTCTTAATTAAAAAAATGTTTTGCCTTTGTACTAAGTACCTATTTAACTATGCACGAAAGAGAAAAATATTTCATATAGCCCTATTTAATATAGCCGAGTATTCGTACAATATATTATCGGAGGGCCTATTAGCTAAAATTTGTAAATAGCGAGCATAAAACGATCAGCAACAATTACACACATTATCGGTGTAAGTTAAAAACATAGTACAACATTGATTGCTTGCAAAAAACTCACATTGGAGCTGCCTTTTGCAACGTACTAAAAACGTTATACAAGAGGTGCAGAACACCTGCGCTCAGTTCTGTTTTAATATACCGCTATGCACTCATGTAACACCCCTTCTTAATGCTGCGAAAGTGCGAACATACTTAAAAATGGACTATCATAGGCGTCTTCACTTACATTACTTTTTGATGTCATAATGAACAACCAGCTTACCTTTACAACAAACAAGCATGGGCAAAACAGCAGTACAAAATCTTTACAGCTAGACCTTCCTCCTCCAGGCTATTTTATCCAAGGTATGTATACTCTTCAGCTGCATTTAGAGGAAAATTTCAAATATTCTGCCACTAAGTGCTGGAATAACCTTCCTCCACCAATGTATACCCTAAAAACAATTAGCAGCTTTAAAGAAAAATGTAGGGTATTTATACTTATCGAGCAAGTAAAAGTAACAATTTTTTTTAATTAAAATTCTCCAATGCACTTTGTACAATTAAGGTTCCTGGTACCTTTTCGTTCCATAATAATGTATCTAGTTTGAATATTATGTTACTATAATTGCTAATAAGGTTATAGATTCTAAAAAATGTCGTTCATAAGAGTATTGTAACTACCTACATGAAATAAATGATTAAACTTTTTTTTTACTATGATAGGTTAATTGAACTCACCATTTGTTACGTCTCGGTATAGTATTATAAAAAGTTTTTCTTTATTTCAGTAGCACATATATAAATAACGCTTTGGCATTATTTTTATTGAGATTCTAAATATATTATTGTTTCAGCACGTTTTAATCAATTTTGCTTTTCATTGACATTGAGCGGAGTGAATTGTCAAGATACCCTCAATAAAATTTAAATGAAAATCCATATCCTTCATTACTATTTGGCGATGATTAATTATATTTTTATTGTGCTAAGGCGCAGTAGATTCGGCGAATAACGAACGGTTGAAGAGTTCCTTTGCCAGAAGCCTATATACCATGTTTTGATATCATTTCGGAATCAATACCTATTCCACAGTATTCTGAACAATGTTGCCAAAGACATCAGTGCTCGATCTCTTACCTTTTCAGAGTATATAATGGACAAACAAAATCACAAACATTCATTTTTACATATATTTTATTTTAATTGACCGAACTACTGCCACCGTAGTGGCTTGGGGACGATCATGATTATTCGCTGAGACCAGTCAGAACTTCTGCAGCACAAGTCACAAATGTATCAACTGTTCATAAATATGCAATCTTTTGTTCCATACCTATTATGTATATTTACATTTTCGTGTAAAAAATAAATTTTATTGTTTTATTTATTTTATGTATGTTGTTTTTTAAATTATTATTAGTAGTTTAATTTTATGTTAATTTTCTTTAATTCATTGTACCCTTTTGTAAGTGTTGTATTTTCTTGTATTGAATATATTTGTTTCTTCAAAACTTGTCTTGCCTTTGTCTCTTCAAAACTAAAAATTAACGCTAATACATAATAAAAAGCACGATCGTCGCTTATATGAGTACGTCATTTCAATTATCACGAAATTTTCTAATTGTTGGTAAAAGAACATTTAGTTCGATGAGAACACCACAAGATGGCATAAAATTAAACTAAATATTATATCAATTAATTGTTACAAATATCGTACAGTTTACTCTTATCAATCTACCAATGTTACGAGCTATGGTGGCGTGTAGATCTGGATCCGCTCAGCTCAGCTGAGAGACGTGGGGTGGAGTCGGTCGATACTCATTGCCAAGGACACCCACGCTCGCCAGCTGGTACGAACCTCCAGGTTATATTAGATCCTCATTAGGGTTACGGCACGTTTTATGATAGGAGGTAAGAAAATGTTAGCGAAGTCGAATATATTATACTCCTCAATTTACAACTAATCTTACGAGCCATAGTGACGTGTAGATCTGGACCCGCTCAGCTCAGCTGAGAGACGTGGGGTGGAGGCGTCGGTCGATACTCATTGCCAAGGACACCCACACTCGCCAGCTGGTACGAACCTCCAGGTTATATTAGATCCTCATTAGGGTTACGGCACGTTTTATGATAGGAGGTAAG
>DWJZ01004647.1:0-15079 GCA_018249125.1 Asbolis capucinus
CGACCTACAATCGGAATAAAATCCTAAGTTCATTTTCTGGATGTGGTCTATCTGTGTAACAAGTTTCATCTTAATCCGTTCAACAGTTAGGGCGTGAAGGAAAGACAAACAACCAAATATCTCATAAATTTTCACATTTATAATATTAGTGGGATACCGAATTATATTTTAAATATATTTTTTGTTAAACAAAGCAATAACCACGCTTTTTGGCTTGAGAGCCAGTTCTCTTCTTTCCTTCCCGTCTTGATGGTCGGTTGGTGTATCTTGGGTCAATTATCATTATGGATCCCAGTTGCTTTAGCAATATACTGCTTCCTTTGTTTCTTTCTCTTCCCCGCGTGCAGGTGAATTACTTCCTTCCTGGTTGCCAACGCGTTAGTAACAGTGTTATTAATGTCTTTGGATTACCACTTACCATCAGGTGACCCGTCGACTAGTTTACCTGCTTATCACATAAATCTTATGTTAATAAATGCTTATTACAATTTTTTTTATCAAAAACATTTCCACTCTACCTATAAATGATCATTCTTATTCTGTGGAATATACGCCAACTATAGACAATATGAGGATGACAGCTGGTGATAATGTTCGCGCCATTTTGCGTTTTTTTTTTATAATTAACAGCTTTAGGGTTTTGCCATACAGCCCTGCCTTCAATATTGGCCGTTTGGGATTCTGGAGATAAAGACAGACTATATAATCCAAGATATAAACGTTACACCGCAGTTGTTTTAACCAATACTCTTTTTTTTCAGACAATCACAAGCAACATTCACGACATTATAGCCAAGCGGTACTACAGCGTATAAGAATTAAATTTTCTCATAGATTTACGGCACCGTAAATAATAAAAACAAGTTAGGTATTGATGATGAAGTTAGGTATGATTAGGTACCTGCATGACAACAAATCTCTGAACTTAGGAAGTTGCAAATGGGCCTTACCATCGGCTCATAGGACAGTATCATTATGGGCTTATGTACTAGCTATAACTGCATAATACCATATCTTATTAGAACTATAAAATACTTCGATGTGCTTAGAATGTATGAATTTAAGTTATTATTACTAATTAATTATTATTAATTTACTAAGTTAGTGCGCCCAAAACCTTAAACATCATCGCCACTTTCCATCATGTGGGTGTCAAGCAGTAACTTATTCTAAGTAAAAAACAAAGAAAAAAGTTATAATAAGGCATTGTGAATGTTTCGCAGATTACTAAACTAAGTATAGTTTTTTTATTAAAATGTATCTATGAAATTTTAAATGACTTTTTTTACTTTAACTTTATACCAACCTGTTGAAATCCTAGTCTGTTTAGTATGCAAGGGGAACCAACCAACCTTCCCTCCTAAAGAGTATTAATAATAAGTTTCCTCCTCTCTCCTGGTGCACGTAGTTGGTCAGGCAGTGCGCCTTCCCTTTCATACCATGCCTTTTTTATACTCATTTAAGAAGACAAGACAAACAGATGACGAAGATCATTTGAATGTAAGTTATCACGCCCCCTTGAATATTAGCAACCAAGATTGCGGTATCAGTGTGTGGTAATGCGTTACCGAACAAGAAGACATTTCAACATGAGCGTTAAGACGAGGAGATAAATAGTTGAGCGACAGTAATGACACCACCTCATGGAGGCATTACAACCGTTGTTCTGTGCAACAACCTTGACCGTGGTTTGGTTTGTAGGTACTTCAGGGCCGTTGACAGAAAAATAGCATTGCAATGTCATCTAACAGCTAAAATCAATTTTACCTCCAGAAGGTCATCATGTCCTTACAGCTCATTAATCATTAGCAAGAAAGTTTAATATTATTGGACATGCTGTTCCAAACTAAAAAGGTGGTGGTGGTGTGTGTTGCAGTCAAGGTTTCCTTGCTCACATTCTCTTTGCACTTTCTCATTACCACCTCCCTTGTTCGTTCAACTGAATGAGTATTAGCCATTCGAGTAAAAAATCATTACAACACAATAAAACTGCGATAAACTTTAATAACACTATTTTTATGCAGGCAGGCTACAATTACACAAATAAATGTCACAAAACACACATTTAGGGGAGTCTGTAAAAATTTCATATATTGCTGTGGCACCACAACTTCTGCAAACTAAATAGTCATTCGATTCAATTAGAGTAAAAGTTAATGAGCAAAATGGATTCAAATGATCATCTTTACAAGTAAATCCTTTTAATGTATTGTCGCACCACTGGCAGGTGTATTGAGAACCTTTTGAATTTTTTAATTCTTTTATAATATTCTGTGACAGAAAGTCGTTGAGGCTCATTTTATTTTTACTACAAAATTCTTTTAAATACATCTCAGCCATATGTAATGATTGAATAACAAATTTATTGGATGCATTGTCAATATTATGTTTTGTTTCACACAATCTATTTATTAAATCTACAGCATGAAGTGCATGGATTTGACTTTTAACAACATCAATGGATGTTTCCGGTAGTAAGCCTCTTGAGTTATTTTGAACAGTTACTTCCAGATTATTATAGAATTTAAGTAATATTAAATACACTTTTCCATAAAAACTATCTGTTCTGGCATCCGTATACAACTTATTATAATCTAATTTAGGCAATTCTTTCATTTTTAATATTTTACACCTTAAAGATTCTATTACATCCCATAAATTTAAAAGTGATCTTGAAGGAGAATTGATAAGTGCTTTGATTTCTAAGTCTGCACTTTCTTTTGTATAAAAAATTATCTCTAAATTAAATGGCACTTTTCTACATAATATTGTCCTATCTAGTAATGCATATGCTAAAAATACATCATTCATAGAATATGCAAAGCCATATAACTCAAATACTGGCTGTATGCTCTTTAATTCAACAAGATCTAAATGAACATCTAAAGAATCATTATCTATAACAAATTTGATTTCATATAATTCTTGATTTACTGTTGACATATAAAATCTCCCATTACTCTTTGCAACGGATGTTATTCTGTGGTCATTAATATTTTTTATATTTTCGTATAGTACTTTACATGAGTCATTGATTATAAGAGATAGTAAATGTCTATGTTTATTACAAGCTATCACAATATATTCATTTAAACATTCATATTCTATATACAGAGTGATCATTTTGTCTTTACACTTCCATAAAGGATGGATACTTAATATTTCCAAAACATCCCCTATTTGACATTGATAGGCATGAATTTGACCCAGCACATTTGAAGTTATAATAATGAATCTGTTGGCAGAAGTGGGAATCCATTTCATTGTTACAATTTCTTCCTTATTATCCGTTCTATGATACAAAAGTTGTGCATCAACAAAATTTTCTTCACACTTGAGTAGCCAAAATAAAATGCAGCCATTTTTTTGTGCCGTTACAAAGTAGCACGATCTATCTTCATTTAACACCGGACACCAACAAATCGAAGAAGTTTCAAGTGCAAATGCTGCTTCCTTTGCCGCTTTGAAGTTTATTTTTCCAAGGTATGAAATGGGTGGAATTAAATTGGGAATTTTCGTCTCTATTTCATGTTTGAGTTTTAATGAAAGATTTTCTAATTTACACCACTTGTGTCTTTGTGGGGCATATAAGTCGACATTACCAGCACTGTTTACTGCAGCAAGAACACATTCATTATTGTGAATAAAATCAATTGGAGACCATTGAAAAGTGATGATTATTGCCGCCTCCATTAGTTGCTTGTTGTGTGGCCACAAGGATGGTTTCAAAACCATCTCAGAAAGCTCCATGTTTTTCATACCACGCTCAATTATGTTTATCGGAAATAATTCTGTCGCAGGACTGGATCTTGAAGTCGCAATCTTCGATTCATAAAAATCTATGGTTTTATCTAAACATTGTGGGTTGTAGGAGAAGTCAAATAAATGTAACCCGCTGTCGCACTGAACAGTAAGAACATTGTTGTGCCATACCATATCAATGTCTTCAAATTTTGTCATATTAATACTTCGTCGTGCTATTTCGTATAACATTATGTTGATTTAATACGAAAACCACACTGTTATTTAATTTAATAACACTGTGTTACTGATTAATGGCTATGTGATAAGTTTTTTATAATAATTTTCTGTGCTTAGTTATACTTTGATAAGAATAACATTTCATAAATTTTTGACAATTATTTTGACTTTATGCATAGTGCTGCCAATATAAAATCTTAGATTCCCCGTTACGCAAGGGGATTCAATTCAACTAATTTTCCCGTTGCATTTAATTGATACCCCGAAAAATCCCTAACTCGCATCGAAATAAATACTTGAAATAAAATACTGGTTTTATCCAAATTGTTAATTTATAAAAAATATATGTAAAATTAATCAAGTTCAATAAGGCAACAATAGTGCCATTTTTAAAGAAGCTCTGTGCTTACTTTTATATTCATTACTAAACTCAAGTCAAAACCTACGAATATGTTCGCACAATATTACCATAGTTTTTGTAGGAAATTTTCACCTGTACTATTTTATTCTATGTTGTGGTTCGTAGAAAGAGAAAAACTATGTTGTGGTTAAATTGCTCATTTCCCTGCAGATTTGCAGCACTGCATAACTTGACTTGACCATAAGTCATCGATTACTTTAACAGTGGAATGATTAGGACACAGATTATTAAAAAATTTGCAAGATTTGGGGGAATGTGAGAAAGAAAAATTCTTTATTCAAAGGAACTTTTACAAATATAGAATTCAAAACTGCAAAAACTCCTACAATTGCATTTCATAGGTGTTTAAATAGCGATGTAGTTACGGGCTATTGCTTTGTGATTTTGTTTATTTATTATCTACAGGATTGCACTCATGTAATGTCATTCATATTCATTCACATTGTCAATGTCACTTGTTATGTCATAACAAAAGCACGTTTGATTTTGGGGATATTTGTGATTTATGTGAAAAACATTTTGCTTATTTGAGTTATTTCTGTTTCAAAGATCTTAGGACTCTGAACTAGAATTTAAGTGCAAAGCCACATGCTTTTTACACACATAAAATGGGTAAAAAAAGATATAATGCGAAAGCACGTCAAGTCGTTAAAACAAGTATTGATAATTCGAAAACAAGCGAGGTATTTTTTTATTATTATAATTGTTTATAGTATTATATTTCTTAATTTATTATTTTATATATTTATACATATACCTTAAATAAATTAGCGCTTGACTACGATCCCACCTCATGGCAAGTGCCGATGAAGTCTTCGATGGTAAAGCGTACTAACTTAGATTCACTCTGAACTTGATGTAGACTATTAAAGGTTATACATAGGTCAAAATTTTTAACTTCAGGTTCTATTAAATATTTACTATTTCTGATGAATATTTATATTTTCCTTTGCAGATTAAAGTAGAATTTGGAGCTCATGAATATGGCTCTACAGACGCTAGTAATTTACTCGCTCTACCTTCGAAGAAGAGAGAGACAAAGGTTGTCTCTGAAAAAAAGGAAAAAACCAGGTTTCTTTCTAAAGCACACAGAAAACGTCTAGAGAAAATTGTTGATAAGAAGAAAAAAAAAGAAAATGTAAGTATATTATGAAATTACTCTCAGACCTTAGGTGCCATGCCATCTTTCTATTATTATAAAAAAAAATTAAGTTGGTTATTCATGAAGTGGTATTTGATGGTCTATCATGTTATGGACAAGTACATCATAGTTACTACATCACCACACCTTAGAAACAGGTCAAAATAGTTCAGACATATCCATTGTAATGTACAGGCAAAGGCAAAAAACGATAATATATCTTTATCATATTACTTTTAAAGTTTAAAATTGCCTAGAATATCAACATCAAAACAAGCTAATACACGCTGTGGAAAACTCATGTAAAGCAGGATTGTCAGCTGTCTGTAAAATGACACAATGTAGGAATCCAACAGTACATATTATTGAAATATTATTTAAAGAAAAAAAATAACTATTTAATTTTTTTATTACAGAGAGCAGCACTTCTTGAATCTCTCTCAAAAGTACAAGCAACTCCTGATGAGGTAAAACATCTTACAACTATATCATCTATGCAAACAATTGGTTTACGAAAATTAAATGAATACAATTTAACAACAACTCAGAATAGTGTTGAAACAAATGAACAGAAGAAATTTAGTAGTATAGCAGGTGAGTTTGTAAATCTTAGTTGTATTAGAGCAGCATAGAATAAAACCCCAATCCGTGTTGTTAATGTCCATGGGTGGCAATGACTATTTACAATTACCATGTTTTCCTGCTCTGGTTATAACATAAAAAAAATATGTAAGTTGTTAAAGATTGGAATAAAATTCTGTTATTAGTGGCTAGAGCTTAATGCAAATAAATTCTAGATAATTTCCACTACTTACATTAATATTATGTATTCAGTTAACTAGGAATAATATTAATAATTGTAGTGACTATCTACATTTATGAATCTAGGTTTAAAAGTTATGTCAAGTTGAATTACTTGTTTAAGGAGCTAAAAAGAGACTTCGCCTTTTGAGAATGGAAAATTCAGATAACATTAAAAAGAAGAAATATGATCCTAATGTAGTAGGACTAGAAGAATCTTCTGAAGATGAGCCAGAATCTGATGATGACATACCAGAATTAGTAGAGAGCGAGAATATTCCAACTCAAAATGAGAATGTACTAGATTTATCAAACGAAAATGAAGTAAACTCTGAGGAAAAGAAAACTCTACATGAACCAGAAAAAAATGTAATTACTAATAGCCAAGTCAAGGAAAGCTTAAAGTTAAAAGAGAAAGAAGTCAAATTAAAGGAGAAAGAAGTAAAGAAGCCATTGTTAGATCATCCAAGAGTTCATGTTGAAGTAAAAAGGGATCCTAAAATTCAAGTTGCAAGATTGAAATTACCAATCCTTGGAGAAGAACAGAGGATTATGGAATTAATCAATGAGAATGAATTTCTTATTGTGGCTGGTGAAACAGGTAATGTTAATATTTGTAATTAGGTTGTTAATATTTGTAAGTAATTGGAAAAAATTTTTATTAGTAATAGCCAACTTCAGGAAACTGTAAATTTAAAAGAGAAAGTCAAAGAATCCATTTCTGCACATCTTACTGTTCTTAATATGTAATAAAGAATTAAATACAAGACGTTTTGAGAATGGATGTTTGTTTGTATTATGCAAAAACTACAGAGTGGGTCTAGTTGAAATATTTCAGAAAAAATATGATATGGTATTTGTTTGTATCTTAAATTCCATATTTTTGATTTTCAATATTAAATTTTTTTGTTGCTTGTCTGTTTATCGATTTGCCTAGTTTCACAATGTTTACTTATGTTTATTTGTGTTATATCACTTTTAGCAGCCAAGGTTTATTAAATGATTATTAATTTTAGGCAGCGGAAAAACCACCCAAATACCCCAGTTTCTATATGAAGCAGGGTACGCGGAACGTCAGATGATAGGTATTACAGAGCCGCGACGAGTTGCTACCGTTGCTATGTCGATGCGGGTCGCCTACGAGTTGGGTTTGAGTAATAAGGTGGTGTCGTATCTAATGAGGTTTGAGGGTAATGTTACTAAGGAAACGAAAATTAAGTTTATGACTGATGGTGAGTGATATTTTTATATCCTGCAGTTGTACAGCAAAGTTAATTTTTCTTATGATTAACTGCATTCCTATCACAAATTTTCACAAGGCTTATCCCAGTAATGTCCCTCTACTCAACACAAGTCTCCTCGTGAATGAGAAAGCCTAGAGCATGCAGAACCATGCTGCTGTCAAGGTAATAATGGCCAACCCAAGTGCCGGAACTTTTTATGCCTCCAACATGGCTTAACAATTGTTATCTAACGATGCGGGATAGATTTTACAGGCCCTCTTTAAGATGTGGGTAATGTAACAACGATGGAATTTGAAGAAATGACCTGAGCCTAGCAGTGAAATAGTAATGGGTTGTCATCACAACCCGAATCATCAATCGCACATCATTATATCATTGTTTCCATTATCACTAGTTGATGGCGATTAATAAGTAAAGTTAAACTTTAAATACTTTATCACCAATATATATTTCCAGGTGTACTTTTAAAAGAGATTCAGTCAGATTTCCTATTGAGCAAATACTCGGTGGTGATCATTGATGAAGCCCACGAGAGAAGTGTATACACTGACATCCTTCTGGGGCTGTTATCAAGGATTGTACCTCTAAGGAGGAAGCGAGGTACTCCATTGAGACTTATCATAATGTCAGCTACGTTGCGAGTGGAGGATTTTACAGAGAATACAAGGCTTTTTAAAGAACCACCACCATTAATTAAGGTAATTTGTTTTTCTTCTATGTAATATTTTTTTTTGTAATATGTTGGGATTTTTGAAAGACAGAGAATTAAAGCTGGTGCCTGTGAAGCAAGACTGTTTTTATACTAATAGTACGAAGAAGACAGATTTGATTGATTGTTTGTTTGTTTGAGGCGAATACACTCCAAAACTACTGGTCTGATTTGAAATGTTCTTTTACCATTAGAATACTACATTATCTGTGATGAACATAGGCTATATTTCTAATTAATTTTATAGTTGATGTAGGGTACTTTTTATTGTTGAATTTTGACTTTCGTTAAGAGAGCTTTTGGTTCCTAATATGAAATAAATGCATTTCATTACATATAAAAATTTTCCAAAAATGTTAGAGGTTTGTGTGAAAAGTTAAATCATGTACTTGGGGAAACATACAAAAAAAATGTTCATCTGTAACTTCAGTGTAAGTAAAGTGGGAATAATTTTTTTTCTTGTCTGTCTCATCATTGGCCGTTCAAATCATTATGGGCGTATGGAGTCCAATTTTCAAATTTGGGATCCATTTTCTAAATATCAAATTCGATTTATAAATAATCCACTTACCCATTTTTTGTTTAATAGGTAGAAGGTAGACAGTACCCTGTGACGATACATTTCAACAAACAAACACCCAGTGATTACTTGAAGGAAGCATACAAGAAGACAGTCAAAATACACACCCGACTCCCAGAAGGAGGAATCCTTATCTTTGTTACCGGGCAGCAAGAGGTAAACACAACCCTTTTTTCCATTGGGATAGATATTTATGGCAGATAAATATTTGTTCTCGGGTGAAACTCATGTAACTAAACATGTATTTGAAAGCCCAATCCTACCTAGCTTTTATTGGTTTGGTTTGAGAAGTTGATGTCTTGTTGTGTAGTCTGAGAATAATGGCCCACTACAAAGCACGAGTTTTCTAGTACTGAGGAGGCATATAGCGTACTCCACGCTGCTCCAATGTGGATTGGTGGAGGGGTTAGTGGCGCAAGTGTCGGATGTTTTTAAGCCGCCCAAAAGCCTTCAACATGGCGTTATTATTGCTGTTTTGTTTTTTTGTTCGGACTTGATGCCTGGTGGCATTGTCAGCCAGTTAACCCTTGGTGAAGGTGAGAATGTGTGGTAGGCGTGAACCAAAACGAAGCAAAAAAATTAACAAATATATACTAAGCACTGAATATTGATGATAAATATTCTTTGAAAAAAATCTTAATTACTTTTTTAGGTTCGATATTTAGTACGTAAACTAAAAGCGGCGTTTCCGTACCGAAAAGACGTGGATTATTCTAAGATGATCAGCAAAAAGACGACAACGGAACTAGACGCAGCCTTAGATTCTGAACCTGAGGATATTGAGTCTGATGACGACGAGGTATGCTTTCATCATCTTATGTAGGGGCTACCTTTGCTAAAATCGGTTTTCAAAGACATTAAGGTGGAAAATTCTTCAAATTTGTCATATCATTACAATAACTGGTTTTTGTAATTTTTTCATTTCTAAGGTTAATTAGTTTTGAATTAACCAAATGTGACTATAGGAAAACTAATAACATACAATAATTCCTAAACAGAGATCTAACTTACTCTGTTGCTAACAAGCAACATTCGACTTGAATGACATTATTTTGTTAAAAAAGACTAGTTTTTTCGAAACTTCGATCAACAGTCAATTCCATATTATTTATACTAATTGGTGTTGTTGTTAAGAGACTTTGTATTCATCACACCATTAAATTATATGGAAGGGGAATCATTAATAAACATCTCTGAAAGTACAAAGTCATGTTTTTTATAATATATATTATATAAAACAACTTTTCACAGCTAATTCAGTATAAAGGCTGCATATGTAGGTACATAAGTTAATGTCTTAAATTTTTGTTTGACAGGAACATGCATTACTGTAATGAAGGAAAAAAAGATACATTATATGTTTTAAATATTTAAATCAAGATAAAAATTTTCTTTTCTACGAACTCATAAGTATGCAGTGTTGCTTACAATTAATACTAGTTAAACATATTAATATAAAAAAATACCAACAAGCTATCATTATATTCAAATCAATCTTATAAAACAAAAAATTAAATAATTTAAAAAATGTTTTTGTTGTTAGGAGTTACTAAATATTCAATACCCCTCATCACTTATGGAGACAGTGTAATCAGGGTATGCTTCCTTCACCAATCCTGCAGTAATCTCATGATCTGCCTTGCCGTAACCTTGGGAATATCCATAGATGTGAATTTTTTTATTGTCAGGGTCATGAGATATCCTTCCTCCTCCAAATGGTTCCAGATCTAGAGGGTGAAGCTTTTCTTGCACCTTACATAAGGAGACAAACACATATACATGTTAACAATGTATTGAACATAATGGAATTAAAATTTGTCTATTACTGTGTCACTATAACTACAAATTCAAGTTATAACATCTGTTCATGGTTCATCAACTACATGTTGTATGCCTTCAGTTACAGCTGACTTTACTTTACACTTTCAAAGAGACCAGTCTCTATACTATAAACAAGGGTCTCCCTGGGTAAAAGGTAAGTTGATAAAAACTAACCTGTGTTATTCTACCTCATTGCTAAATTTCATTAGGACTCCCCCAGTAGTTTTTACACGAAAGAGTAACAATCACCTATCCTCATAACTTTCGCAAATTATAATATTAGTAGGATTCTGGTATACACAAGTTTCTATAGTTCAAAATTTGTGGACTTGTTTAACTGTTTCAATATTAGGTTCTGCACAGGTGTAGGACTTCGTGTCCCTATTTATAAGGAATTTGTTTATTTGTGACTATATTATCTTCAAAAAGTTTCTTACCTCATCAAAGATGTCTGAGTGGTAGTTACAGTGTTTATATCCTCTGACAATTATTTTTAAAGGCTCAGGTGATGATTGATTATTTTCAAATACTTTCATTAGGATATACTTGAAGACCCCTGAAGGATCAATCTCTACTGTGGGCAATTCTTTAATATCTACAGACATCTTCCGTACGTTGAAACCGCGATTGGTAACTGAAAGAAAATTTACAATTATTTATTGAAACATGAGGGACCGCATGTCAGCTGAAGTCCTAGATTCCGGTATCTAGAGGTTAAGTCAATTCAATTCGGTAACAATCTTCAATATTCTTTGATCAAGCTTATTGCTTACTTCCTGTGCAGGCGATGCTATTTATATTGCGGAATAGATTGGAACAGTTTCGCAGGAAATAAATACTTTTATTCATTTAGTCTACTCAGCTTTAAAATAAATTTACACGAATTCTAAATGAAATTATGAGATCCCATCAAACGTAAACTTTAATTCCAGAATAGTCAACAATACTGAATTATAAATAAAATGATAATTCAAAATAAAAGCCAAATCAACCTATCAATTAGTCGCCGAATTGCACCGAAAATGTCGAATCGTCAAAATGTCAGTTGTCAGAATGGTGTAACACAAAACCAGGATTGCGTACTCATATCGAAAAAACGACCCGAGTGAGAGATGCAGTACCGATGCTGTGTGTCCCTTTCTAAAATGGTCAAAATATGATTTTTTTTTAATTATGTAAGACAAATTTTAAAATGTATAGTAATGTTATAAATATAAAAGTAACTTTGTGTGTCTGTATCCTACAAAGTGGGTCGGTGGGCCCCACGACACTACCTCTAAAACGGGGGAAACTAGTATTAGGTGTAGGCCTAGTGTAATTACGTGTTAATCGTGTTCGGAATGTATATCATACAAACCAATTTCAACCAGATTGTGGCATGGGGTCCACTTATCTCCCCTTTGTACAATACAGAATCACTGCTTGTGTCTTAGACAGAGAACAGGTTACATCCATTGTCTGTAGCTGGCTTACCATAATGACAAATAGCGATGATTGACATATCATCTCAGTAACTGACAGAGAGTGACAATGACTGACAGTGACGGTGAGATTGAATTAATTAGAAGTTGATATTGACTTGCTTCAGAAACTGGAGCTATATGGATGGATAATTTATTTTCGGATAAATTAGTGTTTTTTGTTGAATAGTAGGCAAAGATGAACACCTCCAGTAATAAAATGGACACTAATCTTACTGGTACGTAGTGTTCTCATGTATTTACTCTCTGAATGCGGCTGGGATGGACAACCTTGAGCTATCTATATGAATGTTTGGGCTAATAAGCTTGCTTGTAGTAGCACAATTTTTAGTTCTGTATAACTTCAGCGCTCATGAGAAAGTTATTATTAAACTTAAAAGTTTTTATTTTAATACAAATACTTTTGTTTGCCAAGGTATGTGGGTGAGCTTCTTCACAGCTGCGGGGATTCCATCAGATGTATCGGCCACATATGCCTTAACATTTGCTGAGAACCGGATCCAAAACGACATGCTTCTCGATCTAAACAAGGAGTATCTGAAAGACATGGGTATTGTTAGGATGGGAGATGTTATTGCTATATTAAGGTACATAACTACGGACACTTGAAATTATTACTATCAGATACTTGTGTGTAATAGTTGATTATTGTCAGAAAATTTACTTTTACAAATTGAATTTTGTTGAATAAATGAATACAGTACCAGTTGTTAACTACTTACACAGTTTTGTAATGTAAGTAGCTAGATTTTTCTATAAGGCAGCCTTCTCCATAGACAATTAAATTTATTTAAAATTTGGAACTGTCATTGAATAAGTACTAAAAACAGTTGATAATGATTAGGTACTCATAAAGAACTTATGATCTTCTAAAGATCCTTAGTTTGTCTATAAGGACAGTTACTAATGTTATGGCAATTCTTACTTTTTTACAATACTTTTGTAATATGATGTTGACCCTTGCATAATTTGATTTGATGAAAGATTTTATTTTACGACTTATTGGTGAAGGTGAACCAAGGGTTGACTGGTAGAGAATACCACCAGGCATTAAGTCCACCCATTGTAAAAATTTACAATAAAGGGTAAATAAATAAATAAAATTATAGGTTTTAGGTTATATATAAACATACATGCTGAAATATTTTATATTAACTTATCCTATTTGATGATGATGTGATCAAATATAGTCCTACTACATTAGAGATAGACACGATAATCAGATTGGAACACCAATTTGTTTCTTGAGCTCATGATAATATATAATGTTCTTGTTCAGACATGCCAAGCAGGTGCATGAGAATGCAGCACGAGATAAAGTGCTGGGCAGCACTCCCAGCAAGGTGCCGGTGGCTGCTGTCACGGGCCGTGCTACTCTTGCCCGACCATCATCACGTAACTATCATATCCACCATTATTTGATTAGTTTGTTTCTTTGGATGAGCTTATCACAGAATCTACTTGTAAAAATGTATAAGTTTTTTTTTGTGTTGGATAACGCTTTATCGAGGAAGGTTATAGAGTAATTTTTACGTTCATTCTTTGGTATGATAAGTTAAAATTAGAAGGTTACTCTAAGGACAATTTTTAAGCTGGACAATGGTTTTACTCCCGTGGGATCATAGGTAAAAGTAATTCGTTTATTAGGCATAACAACATGCTTAGACAGTTAATCCAATTATGGCAATCAGGAGTGTTGACTTTACTTGCCCTGCAAACTAAGAAAGCTTTTTTTTCCTAATTATTGGTCACCAATTCTCTTACCAACCGTGTTCTTTTGTTGCTTAACTTTTCCGAACACTTATGATCGCAACAAGCCGCAGGGCTATGAACGGTTGTCATTACAGAAGGGTAAACATACTCTTCAAAGTGGACATAATGAATTATTGTCGATGACCAGGTGTTTAAACAAAAAACGTTATATTTATGTAAACATTTATCTTTATGTACTGTGTAATGCACATTGTCCAATCCTACTAATATTATAAATATGAACGAAAGAAAATTCCTCTTTCACGCAAAATCTACCGAACGGATCTTAATGTTTAGTACAGAGATTAATTGTAGTCTTGAATAACATATAGGCTACTTTTTGACAATTGTCCACGCGGGCGATGACGTGGCCTGAAATTAGTGTACCATAATTCATAATAATGTTATGTTGTCGCATATTTTTTTTTACAAGATATAAATGCTCCTGTTTACAGCCGCCAGCCGTATACTGGAGCACTACACGCGCAACCCGTCCTCTGCGGAGACCGTGGCCTCCAGTGTCGTCAAGCTAAAGAGGAAGGCATCAGCCGACATTGGGTAAGATGACTGTTTAAATTATTAAGCAAATGTTCCTTCATATTATCTAAATATAAATTATGATAAAGTTGTAAATGGATATGGTAACTACTGTAATCTTGGATGTGATGTATATTGTTTATACAATTCCTGTTTAGTTACTGAAAGTTCACGCTTCTAGTTTTATCCACAACAAAGTCTATAAATTAACTATAACAAAGTCTTTACATTATTTGTCTATAAGTTTGTTATAGATTTTGGGGATTTATGTAGTGATGGTTTATAAGAAAACCGTGATATTGTGTTTCATTGCTAGTATAATTAAAATAAAATAGACTAGGTGCGTATATGTTATTTAATACATCATTTCCTTTATGGAATCAAATTAAATAGTAACTAGTGTCCGCCCGCATGGTATGTCGATAAAAAGTAGCTCATGTAATATTGTCGCGTAGACTTAACTGTTAACGATGCTGCCAGAGCTACGTGGCTCTGTTGGAAATGGTCAGACTATCGAAGCGGAGGTTCATGGTTCGAAATAGAACTGAAAGAACAAGATAGAAAATGTTTGAGCGGTATAGAATAAATTTAAAAATAGAATTTCTAGAACT